>JANPWX010019827.1:2019894-2283283 GCA_024734555.1 Trochalopteron elliotii | reverse complement strand
CAGGGCTGCTCGAGTCCGTGGGCCGGAAAACAAAAATGGAAAAAAAACCCACGTGCACAAGTCCCCCGACTGTGCAAGGAAAAGTAGAAAAAAAACAAAAATGGAAAAAAAACCCCACGTGCACAAGTCCCCCGACTGTGCAAGGAAAAGTAGAAAAAAAAAAAAAAGGACACCTGTAGGTGTCCGCACACCCTACAACCGCAGGGGAAACAAAAAGAATGCTTGCACGAGTCCGCAGACTCGTACGACAGCAAAAAAAAAAAGAAACAGAACCCCTTTTCAGGGCACAGACTATTGCTAGAGGATGCCAGAATTCAGGATCCTCCTGCAGCGAGCACGCCAACAGCTGCTCTGGACGCTGAGGCCTGGCGTGCGCCAGGGCAACCTCCTGCTGACAACGCTGTGACGTGGCAGCCTTCCACCGACATCACAATAGCACTGCCCTAGGGTGGTCTGTGAAGTCATGCACAGCAACCAAACCTTCTCTACAGCTAACGCAAAAGAAAGCCCGGAAAGTTCTCCTCTGTCCCAAAGCAGCACAAAACCCCCTCGCAGTCCATAGCCCATAGCTCAAAGGATCCAAAAGTCACTCCAAACAGGCACCAAGCACACACCCCAAGTACTCTGGCCACCAATGCTTCTGACAAAAACAAGTAAGGCTTGCTTAAATGCTAGGGATGAAAGCACGCTTTGGTAATATCCAACTGGAATGCCTGTCCTTCCCGCCCATTTACTGCATGCCTAACATCAAGCAACACATTGCAGGGCTTGCTGAAGGAAGAAGGATACCTTAGTGGGGAAAAGAAGCCAAGTAACGAACTACCCAGATGTGTTTGCATGGCACTGGAACAGCGATAGTGTTGTCAGTATGGCAGGGACACGTCCTCTGCACATGGGACAGTGCCCATGTCCTGGGCATGGCAGGGTTGCCCTTGGAGCGTCCCTCACAGTGTGGGTGCACCCATGGGCACACCTGCCCGTTCTCTCCGCTCCCAGCAGTTCCCAAGTCAGCCCTTCTCTTGGAAATGTTCCCTGTCCAACACTGAGCTCCCGGTGCCTTTGCAAAAACCCACAGCCTTCAGCTTGCGGGAGACCTGCAAGGTCAGATTCCTGCATGGAGGGGCCTTTGAAATCTCTATGCTGCCCAGAGTGCATACGTGCTGCACACTAGTGCATTTTTCAGGCATTTGCTGCACTCTCATTTCTGGCCTGCACCAGCTGACTAAATAGATCCTGGTTTTCCTGAGCTAACCTTGTCTTTCCCTTTCTGGACTGCATGGCTCACAGAATTGAAAACTACTCGGCTGCTGCGCACTGTTGCAAGCACCAAACAGGGCAAAGAATACAAAGGGCAGGTTCTGTGGCACTCTCCTTTATCATTTCCTTCTAGACCTCCCCATAACGTGCCACAGGAAGGAGCAAACAGGTGCCAGTCTCACGGCTAACAGGAGAAGGCAGCGGCTCAAGAACGGGAGTTTAGCCTATGGCTAGAGGAAGCAGAGGAATTTGCAAGGCAGGTGAATGCTTGTGACGGCAGAGGTCTGCCAAGCCGCCTGCTCCTGGCTTGCTGCTGAAACCCTGAACTCTTGTGCTCTTGAGAACAACACTTGGGCCTAAATCCCGCTGGAATCAGCATTTCTTAGAGGGATTGCCATGTGCTGAGGAACGGCTCACACTGCTCATCGATTTGGCAATGAACCCAGGCCGTGTTTTAGAGAGGAGGAACTTAAGTGAGTCTGTGGAGTTTCCTGGAAGGAACAAAGCCCTGTGATAACAAGCAGAATTCCCTGGCTGCTCTCAGTGGGAAAACGCCAACAAGCTGAAGACACCTGGATAAAGGGGTGAATACAATTGTGAGCTATGTTGGCCTGCAATGGCAAGGTCCTGAACATGAAGGTGAAAGGGCACCTAGTGTCCCCACCTCCTATTTCGGCATCTTTCTTGGAACCAGAGGGAATTCCTGCCTGTGCCTGTGAGGAACTTAGCCTGGGAACTACTACTTCCTTTCTAATTTTGCTTCTCTCTTTTCTAATTCATTTCTCTGTACTTAACAAAACAGAGAGATATTTCTGTATTGTTATTTGTGTGGTTTGATTTGTTTTTAAAATTTGCCCATGAGATATTCCAGAAGTTCTCTGAGTTCAACAGGAATTTTGCTTTTGACTTCAATGTAAAAAGAAAATTACCTGTAAAGCCTTAGGAGCTGAAATTTTTAAACATTTTATCTAAAAACTTCAAATATAGTTATATCTCAATATTGAAAATATAATGATCTTGCAATATTTGAAGATTTGCAATATAGAGTTTTAAATTATATTTTTTATCGATATTAGACCTTGAAGACAATCCTTCAAGACTAATATATTGATGTTATGAACTCTTATAGCAAAGAGATTAATTATTTAAATAGAAGTATGCTGAGTGCTAATGGATTACATTTTTGTTACCTTATGCTTTTGGAGAATTGATCTTGTAGAATGGAAATGGATAGTTTCTCTGCTTCAAAATGTACTATGCTAATATTCTCTGACCTTTTTCAAAATTATGGCCTCAATGATTATAAATATACTTTGTGGATTAACCAGGAAGAGTAATTTTAAGAACAAATATGTAATCTATATTGTGAAGCATCACAATAACCATAGCACAAACTCAGTAGTATAACATATAGATACAACTAGTTTTTGTGTTATTTCTGTAACCGCTGTTTTATTTTGAATTGGATATTGAGTTACTTGAATTTAAAACAAAATTTCAAAGGAAAGCAGACCTTCTGAAGATTAGAATGAATTGAGATGAAATTAAGTAAATTGAAATTCCTATTACAATGTAGAAGTGGTTTAAAGAACTAAAGCCTAAGAAGATAAGCCAAATATTTTTCATAAAACTTCAGTTTAAAATTTTAGACAAGATAAATGAACAGAGTGTGGGGGAGTGTAGCTCAAGTGCAGAATACCATCATGGTACTACTCTTTTGTTTAAAATAGCCAAACTGGATCTTTTCTTCTTAGCACTGACTTTTCTGAGGAGAAATGTGGATGTCATCATTCATTAAAAATTTAAGTTTATACTTAGACATTAAACTTTTAAAAAAATTACTTTATACTTTAATTAAATTCCTTCACCCCATATAATTATTATGTGGCAAAGAGCACTGCTAGTACACTTATACTGACAGAAGGGATGTATGATCATGTTTTGCCCCATTGCTCTGTCACTATGATATTTGCAGCATTTTGATGGATCTTGTCTTAATCATAACTCCACCAAGTACATTAAAACCAGAGGTTTATCTCAAATCTGAAGTTCACTGCCCTGTTCATCACCATGTATTTTTAGTTATCTCAAAGCAAGTGTCAGAATTAGGAGAAATCTTGGCATGTGTTATGGAATATTTCAGAGAAGTTGCAGTTAAATACCTAGTGCCTGTGTCCTGCTGGGTGTCATTGGATGGATGTATATGGAATGTGTGAGAGAGGTATTGACAAATACTTCAATTGCTGTTAATAGGAGTAGGCAGAACTTGTCACATTTGAACTTCAACAGTTCACTGCCTCAAGCATGAGCTAACTCATATTTCTGAAACACAAAATTATACAGAATAATTTAGCATCTTGTGCTTCTAGTTGTGCCTATCAAGCTCAATTTTTGTATTTTTTAATCAAATGTAAAACTTTCGATAAATGTTTCTGCTGTCTTTGAATGTCCTTGATCTTTAGCAGCTCTGTAATTGTACAGAGTTAATCATGAAGTATTCTACTCACATTTTTAGGGACAGCACCAAGGAGACATCTGAGCTGACAGTTTACCCAGTAACAATTCCCTCTGACACACGCAGTGATAGAAGCTGGAAAGGAATTTGGCCATGCTCTCGGCTCTAAATTGGCTCGGTTCCATTCCCATGAATGACTAGGCTGCATCAGTGTACAGAGAAGCTTTCTCAATAAACTGAACATAATCTTCCTCAAATCAAATTAAAAGCTCTTATGAAGGCTTGTGTTATGCATGTGCTGCAACCTCTTTTCCCATCTTTTTCCCTCTTTTCTCTGCCTGTAATGGCCCAGCATCCACAGAGTTGATAGGGATGTTCCATCCTTCTCCAGCTTAGGTGCTAAGATCAGTCAAAGACAACTTTGTGTGCTCCTCTGCTGTGGTGCATTGAAAATCACGTATCAGATTACCTTAAATCTCCATGTTCTACCATGTGCTGAACTCCTCTCCTGTGCCACTTTTATGCAGGCATAATTCCCCTCATTTTGCCCTTGCTCTTCATATATGTATAAATGAGAATAAAATGAGTCCCAGTGTCTCTGTAGCGTATCTTTCTTTTTTATCTGTCATACTTTCTGCTCTTAATTTTAAACATTTCCAGTGCTGGAAAAAGATTAATATGAGGCATATAAATTGTAACACAGCATTCCTTTATTCTTTTATTTAAGGAGCATTATACCACTGCCAACCCATATTGGTTTATACTGGGGACATAGTAATCCTTTTATTGCGTATGGATGAGAAATAATGAATAGTAATGTTTTGCACATTCCTAAGATCTAGAAGACCAATAGGGAGTAACAAAACTTTCATTAATACTACTGACTCTATGTCTCTCCCAGACTAAGACTCTCCAGTATCTTAGTTTTTTGTAAGAGGAACCACAAAAATATACTCTTTATGATAAATTAGGGGTGTTTTGTTTCAGGTAAGTGCCTATTATAAGCTGATGGGATTTTAAGTCACGTGTATAGAAGCAGTCATCTGGTTGGTAGGGGAACACTAAGGTGTGAAAAACCTTTGATGCCTATTCTTATATTGCTGAGGTTGAAGATTTTTATTGCACTAACATGATGTACATTAGAAAGTCATACCACAAATGAGCATTGATTAGTATTAAAATACTTCTGGTCTGGGGTGAGAGAATGGTTATATTTTTTTCTAGTTTTTTTCAAGTGGACAATGATAAGAGGATTTCCTTAAGTTTTCCAGAAAATGTAACGATTTATCTCATTAATTGCAATTAAAAAGCTCTAAACGAATATTCATTTGAACATGAATTAGCTGCAGACTAATGACCGCTGAGAAGATCCAAACTTTCCGTCTTTTCAGTGTACAGCAAATAGCATCTGGCTTCCCTTCAGCACATTTAAAAGGCTTCTGTTTGAGCTCTGTATAAACAGCCTCTTAGGGGGTTCTGAAAAACTACAGCCAAAAATGAAAGATTAAATTTTAATTTATTCCCATCACTCCATATATTCTCTGGTGCGTGGCATGTGGAATTGTATGTGGTACAGTGCTAATCCAGTGTTGCTAGCACTTCCAGTTACTTAAACATATTTATATTTATATTTATATTTCCTGAAGACTAAATTTGAACTTCTCATACTCTTTTCCATTAATAGAAAATTATAGCTTGCAGCCTCATTTCACTTTATCTAGCATTGTTTCTCAACAGATATTTTAAACAGGGTGGGAAGATACTTTTCAACTTCTTATTAAGAAGTGACCATGGTGGTGGAGAATTCATTGTTTTTTAGGAATCAGCATAGAGAAAAATGTACCTGTGAACCCCAGTGCTTTGTCTTTGTGTATGCCTACAGGTTAGGTTTGATATTTCTGTCTGGCATAGCCATTTGCAATCTGATATTCCATACTTCTGATGTTAAGTGTTCTATCTTTATCTATATTTACTTAGAGGTAAAATGACCTTAAAACTGATTTCAATCTCTTTAAGGTAGTAAATTAGATTGAACTTTTACTTAGGTCAAGTCATGCCACTGAAAGGACACAAAGGTGAGTAGCAATGTAGTCAGTGTAGTCTGTATCTGTTTGATTAGCTCCATCTTTCTCTCTTCTCTGCAATATAGTCTATTTTGCATTATATATATGATTCACTTTTTGACCCGTGCCTCTCTGATGAGGAGTGAGACATAAATGGTCTGTCATTCCGTATGAACTCTGTTTTCAAATTTGAGCTGTGTATATTTTTTCAGGCGCTCTCCTTCCTACCAACAGGTTTTAGTTATTGATTCTTTTCCTCTGTGGCCATTCACTTCATATAAAGAATTAAAAAGGATCTAAAATTTCTACTAACTTTTGGCTTCCTTTTCTTATGTCTTATTTTATTCTGCAAGCTAAGTATTAGAAATGTGAAGTATTACCATAGTTATGAGAGATGTAAACAAGGTGGATACGGTATAAAGGAATACATTAGAATTTCAGTGCATGAGCATATCCTCTTCAAACATAACATCAAGTAGACTATATGTCTGTTTTTATGAATAAACTCATAGGCATTGTCAATCTCATACTGAATAAGTCCAGAGCCAGCAAAGGAGATGGGTTTGGGTGTGACAGCAGCCACCAAGGCAGAGAACTCACAAATCCAAGGAGGTGGGTGCCTGTGGGCACAAGTCAGAATGTGGGTTACCACCCTGAGGCAGGGCTGACACCTGGCCAGGCAGGCGGCCTGCAGGGAAGTACAGGTGGATAGCTGTGCACAGACAAGACTAGTCTAGAGTATCAGAATACTGTCTGTTTATTTTAGACTACATGCTACCTGTTTCAGACAGTCCTGACACATACGTATCATGCTGGCATCAAAACCTTTGTTACCTCTTGTCAATACATCGAATAAATGTGATACATGATATTTCCTGTTCATCATTTTTATCTCTCTTAATAAATTCTTTACAAAGGCATTTTAACTCAAGAGTTCATACCATAAATTGGAATTCTTGTTTATTCTTCTACAACATTAAATTATTTCTATGTAGAGCTTTTGCATTTTGTGCATACTAAGGTCTTCTACCAGCATAGCTACGTTTCCTATGATATCTACAATAGATACAAAATATTAGTGGTGAGTTTTTCCCCCTTTCTTCGTCATTGATCATCTTTGTTAAACTGCACAGTATTGTTCATTAATTTTTTTTTTTTTTTTAAGTAATGGTAATTGTTTTCCCAATCACGCCATTTTGTTCCTTCATTCCACTTCTGGATATGAGGTTTGTAATTGCAACAGGCAGCATTTGTTTAACAGCATTTTTTAAGCATGCATGCAACTACCAAGTAGAACTACTTGATTTGCAGATCTGTAAGTTTTCAGGAAACCTTTCCTCTACACAGAAGCTTGTGGAAAAGTTTTTCAAGCACTTTTATGGCTGATCAGTGTTTTGAAAATCTCCAGTGGAGAAAGTTCTCTGGAGGAAGTATTTGACCATTTAGAAGGGCCCATATTGTTGCTGTTTATTGAGCATTTTTTAAGTAATCACTTTTCTTGTTTTATGTTACTACTAGTTTACAAAGGTTTTGTTTGTCAGTTTTTCTCTTTTGTTACATGGAAGCTCCAAAATTTTCATGTTAAAACCCAATGAAAGACATGAAAAATGAGAAACAAGAGAACCCTCTGTGTCAACATGGAAAAATGGTACATGAATGTATTTTCTGTCTTCTGGAGCTCTTCTTGTGTGCTGGTTTCAAACATGTAGGTAAAATAACAAACCATAATGGGAAGACTTGTGTGTACTGGCATGGATTATGCAAACCACTACATTCTGATTTTTTCTTCTGTTCACAGCATTGATGAGTACCCTGCAAATGAATAAAAAATAGCCAGAAATTATGTTATGGTTACGCAGATCAAGTTCTCTAAATCAGTAGATTACAGAAAAGTAAGTTTGCTCATAAAAATGCAAAGCATTTCTTTTCCTTTCTGAGGTAATTTTAGTTAGGTATAATATAAAATTATTTTATTTAAAACCTTCTGATTATATGGAAGACATTTGGGATACAAAAAATATTAAACATGAGCCACTTGTTGAAATATTAATCACTGCAGTAAACCAGAACCAGACTGAACAATAAAATAATGCATAAATGTTATCAGGATATAGTTTTTAAGACTCTGAAAAGTACTAGTTTGGGTTTTGGTGCAACTGTTTTGAAGTACTCATTTGAGAAATTTTGCATAGTATTTATACTATGGATATCTGTAAATGGAATCCATTAGGATACGGTGAATCAATTTATAGTGAATCATTTAGGATATATATGTTTTGGCAGATGACTAAGAAAATGTCAAAGGTCCACACTGTATTGTCTCTACCCACACATACTTTTCCATATCCACATGCAAGACACTTCACTAAATTTTCTCATGCAATAATGATCTCTTTTCCAAGCTCGAGAGATCATCTTTGTACCAGAACCTCTTTTATTTCTCAATTACTTTCTGCTTTATCTTTTGAAGTGTTCACCATAGTGAGGTGTTCAGCCCATTAGTTTTGATCTGTTCATCCATCCAAGGCACAAGTTCCTAGTGATGAACAGACCTATGGGTATTTTAAAAATCCTAGTGAAAATGTTTAGTGATTATACTTAGTTGCATAAGGTAAAATGGAAGAATGTCAGTGATGATGAGAAGCCTTGTGGTAACAGAGAATATTAACAGAGAAAAAACAGAGAAAAAATAAGGAGCAAGATCTGCCTAGAATACCAAGAAATAGGTGTAGTTATAAATTATTTTTTCCTTAATGGGTAAATTGAATGTTTAACAAAGCATATCTCATCAGTTCTGTCCACTCTCCAGTTAGTAAACATTGTCCTTGACCATAGCAGATTTTTGTCTGAGTCAAAATGGCACACTGACAAGATCTGAGTGGTTTTGGTCAATATACTTCCCCTGGTTTTTAAGCTTTAGCAAAGCAAGTGATCATCTAAATGATAAATAATTGTTTTGGTGTGCAGGATACTGTTAGGTTAAATCTTTTGATACTATGTCCCAATCCTTCATTCTATGGACTTTTGATCAGTGTTTTCTAAGTGGGCATGTTATGCATTTTCCAACACTATGCTTTACTGCATTTAAAATTTAAAAGCATTCCTTATTTGTAAACAAGTTGTGCCATGCTTACATAACGCCAATTTAACTAAAGCCTTTTTGAACTCCCTTTGGGCTTTAACTCCCTCCTGCATTGGTATTCTTTCTCTTAGATGACAAAAAGCTGTCCTTCCCATGTGTCAAAGCTGTGCTGGGTGCTGTAGATCTTCCCTCACTGTTAGCTTCTTGTTGAACAGAAGTTGATGAAAGTGACTGTTGTCATGTTATTGACACCTGTAAGAAGCTGTTTCCCAGAGCATTACTAACATCATTCTTCGTCTCAAGGAAATTTAAAAAAATACTTCTATATTTTCAGTGATTCTCAACAAACATTGAGTCTCCTATGGTGATTAATCTGGTTGGAAAGACCTCATTCATGTCTCTCCATGCCACTTCAGCCCAGTGATACAAATTTAAAAGAGGCTTAAGAGGAGGGCACTAGAAAAGCAGACTACAGTGTTGTAGTGAGTGAAATGAAGTGGGGACTCTTCATTACCACGTTCCCCTTTTCTTAAGAGGATGAGTAAGATACAAGGAGGCACAGTTTTAATAAGTGAATGAAGTGACAGTATCAGGTTAATTTCTGTGTGTGCAGTAGGACTAAGGCTCTCAGACTGTTATTGAAGACAATTGGAGGCTGACAGAGTCCTTGCTGAAGTAGGCTGCTGAAAGCCTACTCTTCCATTTTGTAAGAAAATTTTCAGGAAAGAGAAGTACATAATACATTCCTACCTCTCATGCCTTCCTCATGGAAACCATAGCTGTAGCTGTTGAGTACTGTAGATAGAGGCCAGAGAAATATCTAAGACTCAATCTGCTCTTTTATGGGCAGCAGGGGAAAAAAAGAAATATTTGGTTCTGCATTGCTCTGAAACAGTTTTAAAAAAATGGAGATCTTCTGTAAAAAGTTTGGAATTAGTTAGATTTTCTATAAAGGCACAGAAATTCTCACCTTTAAAGGGTAATGTAATGCACTATTCATTGTTTTCCTGAACTGGAAATTATTTATTATTTTGTATTAATTGTGGAGTTTTAAAAGCATTCTGGGAGCCAGTACTGTAACTGCAGTCAGTGAGCTGATAAGATCTATTCAGTGGGTGTTGAAAAGGATTTCCTGCTGCATTTTCTAGATTGTAATTATTCTGCACAGAATCACATAAGGAAGAAACTTCTCTCTGTTCCTGGCTATATTAATATATATATAAACATATATACTAACTTTTTAATATAAGATTTTTCAGCAAAGGCTACCTTGCAATATCTAGGATACAGGCCCACTACTAAATGCCCAGCTCTCCAGCCTGTTGAGATCCTTCTGAATGGCTTCCTAGCATTCTGGGAGATCAGCCATTCCTTCTTGGTCCCCTGGGAGATTGCTGAGGGCTGTCCTTGTCAGTGGCAATCCATTGCAAAGAAGCCATTCACTACCTCTGCCGTATCTGCATCCTCTGTCATGAGGGCTGCTGCTCCATTTAGTAATGGGCCACAATTTCCTTAGTTTTACTTTTGTTATTAATGTATTTGAAGAAGCCCTTCTTGCTGTCTTTGACATTCTTGGCCAAATTTAATCCCAGTTGTATCTTGGCTTTCCTCATCGCGTTTCTTCATAATCTGGCAGCATCTCAATATTCATCCCAAGTGGTTTGTCTATGATTCCACCCTCTGTGTGTCCTCTGTGCTTGGGTTTTGACAGAAGTTCACTGTTCACACTCACAGGTGAACTCTTGCCCCCTTTGCCCAACTTCCTGCTTATTGAGATGAATTGCTCTTGCAATGTCACTGCATTGTCTTATAACTGCTTTGTCTAATGACTTTTTTCCCTTTTTCAGCATATTGAAACATTCAATTTGCAGATACCATGTCAGAAGCTAGGAACTTACAGTTAAAGCACTGTAGAAACCCTCTCTTACTGTTCATTTGTCTCCTACTGTCTTGAGAGAGACTTGATTCTATCATTACCATACTATTCTCTTACACAATTTGTGGTTCACTGAAAACACAGGACAGATGGTGCTCACATAAAAAGCAAATGTTTAATATTGCATTTTATCTTTGTTGTTCAGCAGGTATCAGAAAGAAGAATAATTCATTTCCTGAGGCTTTTCTGTATTGATTATGACTATAATATCAGGTTCACAAACGTCAATTACATGAACCAACACCTCAGGAATCTGAGCGTTTATTCCCACTTCAGAAACACATGATGTAAGGTTTTTTCATCATCACACATGAAGGTCAGAAATTGCATAGTTCTTTCCAGTGCCCCATTTTAAATGACTGGACATGATTTAGATTTTTTTAAAGAAGTTACTAAAATTTTCAGTTGCAGTTGTGATCTGTTCATCCACTCTTAGAATCAGAGCAAATAATTCACGCACTAAAAGAAAGATCATATCTGATAACTTTTTTTGAGGTGATTTGTACAGCAATACATAGGAAATTGAAAGAGACGTCTCCAGTCCTCTGGACAGTATTGGCAGTCTTAATAATTTCCTACTTAGCCAATTCATTAAAAGTCTTTTAAGCTTCTGTGAAAATTAAATCAATAAAACTTAGTTTTTATATCATCTTCACTCCACAGCATGATTAATTCTAAAACCACTACCAATGCAAACATTAATTGTCAGAGTGAAAGCATAATAAGGTGAAAAAACTTTTGCAGATAAATACTTTGTTCTTGAACTCTTGATTTGTGACTACTAATTTATTATTCAAGAAGGAGAAAGAAATTCTGTGGCACACTGTCACGTCACTGTTATTTAATAGAAGAATGAGAACAGACTCCGCCCCTTGGGTTAACAAAATTAACTGATCTCTGCTGTGCTTCAACATTTGAACGTGGGGTAGCTGTAAAGACCCCTTCAGTGTATTTTGCAAGTGCTTCCACGAATGTATCCACATATCAGAGAAACAGCAAAGAAATAAGAGTCCTATTTTCCCTTCAGACTCTGGACAATGTCACAGGTCAGGGCACTTTTTATGTCAGCTGCCATCCAGCTTGTGAACTCTTCCCATCTGATCCTGTCTTCTTTCCTGCTTGCAGATGTACCCATGAAAACGACTGAACATGCCCAGCTCCTTGACGTGTGAACTCATGCACAGTCCATTCATCATTCGGAGACAGACTCAGGAGTTAAATCTTCACTCAGAATGTGCAGTGATCCCTTCTTCTCCAAAGAGGACTATTTGGGACAGTCTTTGACAGCCCCAGAAAGAGCCAGCACAAAAAAAAGTGTTCACAAACTGCAAAGTTGTCAATGGGATTATGATGATCTTGCAATGGAGCACTTGGGAAAATCAAAACCAGAAAATGCTACAAACCCACCTATGAGTGTGCATAGAAGTTTTTGTTCTTTGGAAATTTTTTGAAATTTGGAATTCTTTGGAAATTTGTTTAAGTGAACTAGCACTTTAACTCTTATTTTGAGTTCTAGCTTTAGAAGCAGAAACCAGCAATACAGTAACAAGCTAATCAGAGGTTGCACCTCTTTCTCTCATTACAAAGGAAAAGTGAAATACAAATCATTTTATTCTGGAATGAAAATAGAAATAATTTTATCAAATAATTTTTTATCTATTTGTTTTCTCTGGAAAAAAATATCATTACATGTTGATCTGAATGTTTTGTCTGCATTTCTGTTTGGACAACTAACTGAAGCAGCTGTAAATGTTTTGCTGTGTTTCTGAAAACATGGGGTTTTTACACTTTATCGCACACTTAATTTCTTCTAGCTGTGAAATTAGGTAAATTAAAATGCCAGCAAGTTATGAGGTAACTTTGTGAAGCAACCTTCCTTTTACTTTAAGATCTGTTGAGTAATTATGCAGCAGAGCAGAATGAAAAATTTTCATAAAGGAAACATATTCAATTTAATTTTCTCTAGTTGCTTTTCTGTGCTTTCTGCCTTTTCTCTCTGATACTGGCATTTTAAACTGCACTGAATAATTATAGAACCACTATTTACTTCAGAATAGTTTTTATTCCAGTGCACTCAGGTTCTACTCCCTGTTTGATTTATGCGTTCAGCCACATAATAATACATCTATTTACTTTTTTCTGCTGGTTTCCAAAACAATCCAACTGATTATACTGATTGATTCCCTGCCCAGTATGACATCATCAACAGGTAAAATATCTCAGTGTTACCTCTCTGTTGGTGTTTTAAGCATATTCATTAAAGATCTGATCTAGACTCATAAAAATACAATATCAAGCCATATGATTTCTAAAAAAAATATCAAGCCTAAATAATAAACCTGTAAGAGAAAGAAAGAAAAAATCCTACTAAACTTTTTTTGTAATATTACAGAATGCAGCAAAGTACACTGGATTAAATTCTCTTGTATCACCAAATATCCAGTTGCTTTATTACATAATAAATATCAGTTGATTTGTCGGTATGTGTAGAAGATGAAATGCAGCAAGCAACACAAAGATATGGACATGGAAGTTGTAAGTATTGATTCTTCTTTATTTAAGATTTTTTAATCCCGTCTGGTTTACAGTTGTGATTGATCTTCATTTTATTCAGAAATAATAGCAGAGAATGCAAGGGAAGGGTTTCCAAGACAGCTACTCTCTAAAATACATAAACTATAGGACTGTTGGAAGAGCATTTCGTTTAGAAGGATTTTTCTTTACACGAATTTTAATGGGTGGTGAATGGAACAATTGATCTGGTTTCCTTTGTCATTCATAATATTTCATGTGAATTGCTTTCAGAAGGATAACAGAGAGGCTACATGGGTCCATGTGAGTAGTATGTGTATATTGCTCATGGCAGGTAATTACAGAACTGGGACCCTGAAATACTTTTTCCAGTTCTTTGTGTTTCCCTGCAGAGTAAAGAGAGCAAAAATGGCAGCTTACACCAAAATTAAGTTCAATAAGTTATACTCTACACTGTTCTGGACCTTTTTGCTCCAGATGTATTGATGATAGTAACCTTTACATAATTTCAAATTGATTTTGCACTACTTTAACTTTATGTTGACTATACAGTCTCTCAAGGCAGTCTGTTCCAGTGCTTCATTGTCTTCATTATGAAAATTTGTCATGTAGAATGAAAATTGATGTATCTCAATGCACTTATCCAATACAGGATTGAAATAACTTGAGACCTCCATTTTGGCATATGTGAGTTAGGATATCTCATATTCTCTGCAATATTTCTGGATGATCACTGCAAGGGAAACCAACCTAGAGGAATTCAAATCAAATAAAATCAAATTAGAACACTTTAAAGTGCCTTTAACTTACAATGGTAAATAATGGGATCATTGACCATAGATGTATAAAAATGAAGAATATGAAAATCCCAAAACTTCCCAACACCTTCTGCTTAGCCCATACTTTTTTATTTCCCAGTGGTCTGAAATAAGATAGAGGTTTTTATGATTAATTCTTTAGAAGCACCAGAGATCATGGAAGACATTTGGATTTAATGTCTGTGTTATGAAGGACAATAGCATTTTTGGTACCGAAGAACAACAGGTGCTTCCAAAGCTGGCATTTACTTTCCAATGAACACAAGAGCAGTCCAAGAAGCCAATTGTGGCTGTAACAAACCATGAAGGTATATTATAGTGGATTAGATGATTAGTTTGCTCTTTCTGGGGTTTTTGTATATGTTGTTTAGTACAATAAAGAGCTTAATATCTGTGATTTCTTCCAAACACAGTTTTAAGTGTGTCTTAAAAAGGGTATTTAACTAATTTTTCTTCCTGTGGGTAGAAATTTTTCTACCTAATTTCTACCTGACTAATTTTTCTTCCTTTCTTCCACATTCAATGATCTAGCTCTCAACAAGCAGATTTGGAAAGGAGTCATGATGCATATAAAAGGGACATTTGCTGTGACTGTAAGCATTGGATGAATAAGAAGTAATCCTATTGCTTCCAGCACTTGGACCCTCTGCTGTCTGTTGCAGCAACACTCCCAATTAGATGGGTTATCCACAAGATGGTGTACTAACACAAACTACTGGCATTCATTTTTTAAAGAAAATCGTTCTAAACTCAAGGAAAAAGAAAGAATCCTTTCTACTGATGGTGAAAAAAAATTCTTATGCACAGATTTTTATCAGTATCTATTCTGATGTCTCTCATGAAATTTTCATTCCCATTCATTTCCATCCATCCATGTAGCTGTTTGGTGACTTCCAATAGCTACAGTAAATATTAAAAGTCTTTCTTTTGAATCCTGGAGCACTTTCTTATCTACTTAATAATGATTAATTATCCAAGGTGCCACGGAGAAACGCCATTTTGTAACTGGTAAAAAAATCTTTCAGTAGTGAAGACATGATAGCCATTTTTTCAGATATGCTTTTTCCTTGTACACCATATAGGGCACATCAGTACATGATAGTGACAAAATTGGTCATATCCCAGGTCTTGTAATAATCCACAGGTGGATTTAACAATTCTTTGGCAGTGTATGGTAGTGCCAGGCACTCACTTCTCTGTTTTTGTCATCTTTCAGAGTTTGTTCTGATAATAGATTATGTCTGAGATTTCTTAATTCCTGCAGGTAAAGACACCATATTAGACACTGGATGTCTTCAGAATACTGGTTTTTAAAAATCAATGGAAGCATCAGTTTATCAAGAAAATCTAAATATATGGACTGGTATTTTTTTGTAAATGCTTTTTATTTAGCATCTCTAAAGAGGCTAAATATGAAAATTTTCTAAACCTGAAAAAAGATACATGCCTTCAAACCTAAAATATATAAAAATATAGATAACTGTAAGTAACTATTTTTCCTTATTTATGCTGTAGGCAATAACCATGCTCATCTGACTATGTGTATAGGATAACATAAAAATAAATATATCCAAAATATCAGAGTCTGATCTAATAAAAGTTTTATTAATAGGTGTCATTTTTAGGTCTGAATCAGATGCATAGCATTGAACTAAGTTGAGAATTTTTTGTGTTTTAAGACTTTAAAGCTTTTTAAAACAATTTCCACTTTCACCTCTTCACTAGTTTTGCCTTAAAGTGTGAGACAAAGTGAAATTAAAGACAAGCAGATCTAGAGATAGTGAGTCTCAGAGCAGACTCTCCATATGTTTTTCTCTCCACTTAGAATGCTGTTTCCCATTAGTTCAGTGATTTGACTCTTCCTGGCAATATCTCAGTTTGGTACCCTTTTCTATGATTCTGGAAATGAACTAAAATCTTAGTGTCAAAAAGCTTTGGTTCGTTTTCAAATAATTTAGTGCTTTGAGAATACTATTTGCTTTCAGATTTAAGCATCAACCTTATATCCAGTTACCTGTTTCTAAAAACATATTGATGGATTGCCATTTTATTAAATTCAATAGCAGTAATAGACAAGCCCCGCCCCCTCCCAACAATCTTGTAAGCTGGGAAATAAATGCTCTCATTAAACCTTATAATCATTCTTTATTCTGTACTTAAGTCTGTAGAAGGCTTGAGTACAGAAGGCAAAATGCAATTCTGAATATATTCTTTTTACTTAAATATAGTAAAGTATAGGAGAAGTAGAAATGAAAAATGTTGTAGTGGATGTAGTGAAATATAGGAGGAGTTTCTGTAAAACTTCCAGGTATGACAAACTTACAGACCAGAGAACTCTTTTTTGGTGCCTAGGGAAGTACATCACCTTCTGGTGATGTACCAGAGCATAGACACCTGGGTCACAGAGCTAACTGTACAGCTATCTTTTTTTAAAAATTTTATTTTTTTTCCTGAAACACATTCATATTTTTAAACTCACATTTCAAGATTTTATGATAACTACAGATTTCAATATTCTTGTGGGGCAGAGATGTGAGATTTTTGCTATGCCTCTGCATTCTTTCAGTCTTGGAAGGATCTAAAATCATGGAAATGAAGCCATACGTTGCCCTAGATTCCCTCACCCCTGCGGTCCAACCCAGGTTAGTTATGGCAGTGTGCATTTTGGGATTTCCAATAATTCTGTATGTTTTTGTTGTTTGTTTGTAGTGGTTTGCCCCTACACCCCCATCCCCAAACCCCTGTAGTCCTTCTCTGGTAGTGGACCTTGTCGATCACCTTGCGAAAACTAGGAAGATTCTAGTGAAGGTGCTAAGTGATTTGACAGAGTCCTTGGGTCCCCACCTTTCTTCATTGTATCCCTGTTCTGGGTCACACCCTGCCCTCCTGGATTGGTTCTGGGTTCCCCCTGCTTGGTGTACGCCCTTGGGGTACTTAAGGTGAGGATAGAGGCCCAGAGCTTGCTCTTGCTCGTGGGCAGCTCCGAGGACATAATAAAGCATAGTAAGACACAAGTGCAAAGTTCACTCTTTTCTTCCACGCCACCGACTACGCTTCAGCCTGAGATTCAGACCCACCAAATCTTCCATATATGCCGGGGGGAGAACAAGCTAGCCGGTAAAGCAGCGCAAGACCCCACGATAGCTAGTTTTGGACTACGGGGGGAAATCTGGGCTAGGACGAAGATTAAAGACAAAAGGTGCTCTTAATCCTCATGGGAAACAGTCCCATGGCTTTGATGTAGAACCCCCACCATCAAGTCCAGGAGGAAAAAGAGGGAGAGACTCCCTGTGTGGGGAGTTTTAATCCCTAGGGTAAAAAAGGGGGGAGGGGAGGGGGCTTTGTTGACTAATGGGGGCTGACCAAGGGGAAGGGGAGAGATAGAGGGTATCAGGTGAAGGAGGGGCAAAGGTACATGGGAAGGTATGATCAAAAACATCCAGTGCAAAATGAACTAACTAATTAGTGCTATACAACAATGCATTAGAAATCAAGCTACTTAATAATGTGGTGGTGAAGTCAACTTAGATTAATTGCACAATAAAGGATTGGTATTGACCTGGTACATGTCATCAGATACAGCTGTCCAGTTTAAAAAATGGTACTGGTTGCACAGCTAGTTTAATCGAGCAAGTAAATATTTTTTGAGTGGGGAAGATATATTTAAAATTTTAATAAAGACATTATTTGTATATTTTTATTGCTTTCTTTGCATAGTAAAGCAGGATTGTTAGTTCAGTTTTTGATTATTATTTAAAACGGGGGCTGTTTTTCATCTTAGTGTGGTCACTTGCTGATGTTTTACTGGTGTGTCCTCCCTAATATCCATCAATAGAATATCTGGAAATCTTTCAAAGCTATGCCGGGGGAGGTTTTGACTGGACAATTCTTTATGAAGAAGGCTGTCAAAAATTATAGCTCACTTCCTAGAGAGGTGTTCAATGGCCCAAGCCTGGCAGTGTTTAACATCCATTTGGACAACACTCTTAATAATGTCTCTTAAATTTTGATCAGCCCAGAAATGGCCAAGTAGTTGGACTAGATTATTCCTCTGGACTAGGTCCCTTCCAGAGGAAGTATTCTATTCTATTCTATTCTATTCTATTCTATTCTATTCTATTCTATTCTATTCTATTCTATTCTATTCTATTCTATTCTATTCTATTCTATTCTATTCTATTCTATTCTATTCTATTCTATTCTATTCTATTCTATTCTATTCTATTCTATTCTAGTCTATTCTATTCTATTCTATTCTATTCTATTCTATTCTATTCTATTTTCTATTCTATTCCAGAAACAGTTGTAATTAATTTCATTTATTTCAGTGGAATGGTTCTTCATGTTCGCAGAAAAAAGAATAAGTACTTTGGAGGGTAAAAATTGTCAGAATTTCAAATCGTAGTTGCATAGATTATATGAATCCTCCAATCGACATGCTATGTCTGTTTTCCTGTTCAAACTGGAAATGAAGAAGAGATTACAGACTTCTACAGGAAGAATGAACATCATCTGGAATGGAGTTTCCTCTTGCAATACTCTTAATGGCTTTTATACCTTTCTCATTTTTCTTTTGTTGGAATATGCTGACTACCTATGCATCCCATTAAATAATGCTATTTCTATGACCATGATTTACAGTTACTGCTTCTACTTTTACGGGGGACTTGCAAAAGTAAATAAAGACATAGCAATTGATTAATTTACCGCTCATGCTCATTGCAAATCAGAAATGAACAGAAACATTAGCAAAGAATGAAAGATGATGGTAGGTTATTTCAAAAGTAGGACTGCTAGCTAATTTTAAAAGATTTCTCTAATAGGTAGCTTTAATTACTGCTGTAGAAACTAATATTGTTAGTACTTGTATTTGTTACATTTTGTATTTGATTACAATGCTTCAAATTCAAGTATTAAACAAAACTACTTTCTGTTTGGTGTTTCATTTTTTTAGCTCAAATACCTGATTAATTTTTCAGATCTTGGCTTTCTACTCAGTCATGTTGATTCTGCTTGTACAATCCAGACATTTCAGTGAAATCAGACATCTTTCAAGGTATCCTACTTCTAAAATTTCTGTGTAGTCACTTTTCACTTTTTATGCTCTATGCTAGAGGACATGTAAATGCAAGTGCTAGGCAATAAAATGTCTTAAATAGAAGACATGACACTTGTGTTTTGTTGTCACATAATACTTGCTTCAGGAAAGATTATTTCTACTTATCAGTCATACTGGAGTAGACCATAGAGAAATCATAGGGACAGTATTGGGTATACAAACTTTTCTGAATGACAGAGGGTTTTTTTAGAATGGGTTTGCCTTGTCCTCTGCTGAATCAGTGCCACCTTGAGAAAATTACATGTATCTTTATCTTTTGCATATGCACTTATATTATACATAAGCATATTGTATATAAGTATATATATTGTATATAAGTATATATATTATATATAAGTATATATAGATATATACTTATATATAGTATATATTTGCAACATATAAGTAAATATATGTTATATAATATATATAACCTAACTTGATGTTTACTACTGAACGTATATTATGTTGTAACGCACTGAAAAGTGGATGGAGCTTCTTGAGCAATGTGTCTCTTGAGTGGATATAGATTTGGGTCTCTTGGCCTGGGAAGTTAGCTTTCACGCCATGATCAAAACTTCCCCTTCAGCTATTGCATTGATTAGGCCCTCTTTCATGTAGCACTCATTTCTCTGTCTGAGGAAATCTCTAGAAATAGAAAAAATGAATTAGTCTGAATAACAATAAAATAAATCAGGACTGGTTTAAAAACAAAACGTCAGATATTTCTTCTCCTGATTCTCATTTTGTCTGTCTTTCCATTTATGTACCTGTTAACCCAAGTTCTTGTGCACCTATTTCTGGAACTTCTTTTTAGGAAAATTACTAAGCCTTTTGCTGTGGTTGCCTGTTCCTCTTTGTCTGGGGATGGTAAAGGACCTACTCTGACTTTGTTCAGCAGATGGATTTCAGATTGGGCACTCGTCCTTAGTCTGCTTGTTCCCAGCCTTGTGCCTTGCAGGAGTCTGTTCACTGGGGTGTGGTGCAGACACGTATGTTCTGACACCCTCAGCTTCAGCTCCCACAGCTGGTTCCACTGGTCACTTCCAGGGTCTTTTCATGCCACGTAGAGCCACCCTGCTTTTTTTCCAGAGCTCATTCATTGATACAAGGGACAGTTTTGCAAAGTGTATGCAAGCCATAAAAGTTAGGCATTGACAACTCATCTCTCATTTTCATTATTCCTCCTTTACTGGAAATTTCCCTTCTACCTGTGGTGGAATACATTCAGTTATTCCTCTGAAGAATTAGAAGAACTACTTGGAAATATCCTCAAATTTCTGAAATTACGTGTGCTTGCTTGACTTTGAAATGTTACTATTAAGTTTTAAGAGATAAGTTGTTGAAAACATTCATTCTATGAGATCTATCATGAGCAGATTAGATGCTTCTCCAAGGGACTGCTGTTCTTTCAGTTGAATTTCAGAAGCTCAGATTAAGCAGTGGATCCTAAGGAAAGTATTCAAAAGCTAAGGTTGATGTTTTGTTTTTCTCCTTTCTCCCAGCTGCTTTAGGCTGAACATTTCTCCATTTCTCTGGATGAATATACAGTATTGTGGAAAAGCCCACACCTTCCTTACAGCTGCAAATTATAAAGAACCCCTTTGCTTTGTGTTGGTAGAATTGCAGGTTTTTTGTGTGCCTTTAGAAAATGTCCCATCATTTATTAGATGCATTTTTTTTTCCAGCTGCATACTACAGACATGCTTCTTTGTGTGTAGGGAGCAGATTTCCTTCTAGTGGTTTATGGCTGATAGGCCAGGAATAAGACACTTTATAAATCATATTTTGCACTGCACTTTAGCATTACAGAAACTACTAACTTGTGATTTGTGTGTTTTCTCCTTTATTTGTATGTGTCTATAATATATTCTCAACTGATTTTTGTCTGCTCTTTAAAATGTCTAGAAAATTTCAAAGTAAATGTCTTCAAACTGTTGTGTTTTTTTAATCTACAACTTGTGTTATAAAGTATATCCACAAAGATATCTTTGCAATAAAAAGGATGAAATTCATAGATCGTTGCTTTCTTGAAAAACACCAAACAATAAACATGGAAGCCCAATAACCTTTAAAATAATTGTTATCTTTATGCTTAAGTGTGTTTCTCTCAAGAAATTGCATTTAGATTTTTTTCTAATTCTAGTAATTTCTTTTAGTCTATCTAATTTATGAGTAGATTATTATTTATTAACATTTATTCTAAAGAGTAGAAATAACTAGGATTAGAAAAATGCAGAAATTAAGCTGCATTTAAAATATTCTATTAATTTAATTACAGGGTTAAGTCAATTGGGTTTTTTTTCACCAGGGGTCTGATTTTGTGAGCTGTTGATAGCCTCTTATGTCCTCAAATTAAATTTATAGCCACAGGTAGTTTTTTGAGATGCAGATTGGGAATAAATGTTCTGAAAAATGTGTCTTGGCTGTGAAACATTCTGGGTGTTCAGAAGGACTGAAGCACCTACATGTGGGAACTATATTGTGGTAATCAGTCCCCAGTGCTCTGGGAAATCTGGCAACTGAATAATTTTTGAAACTTTTAACTAAACCAACTTGCTCCTTCTGCTTGCTGTTTTCATATATATAAATATTTAAAATTATTGAATTTCCTAGAAATAGAAAACAGCAACAATAAATAATGTAAAAGTTGTCGGATACTTCACTGCTGCTTTAAAACCCACAAGCTCAGTGCTAAATATGAATTAAAAACTACTGTCATCACATTCAGGAAATACTATGGGTAAGGAACAAAAAATCTGCTCTGACCACTTTGAAAATTGTAAAGACAGGGTGCTAAGAGCTCTGCACATCCCAGTGTCAGGGAAGGGAGCTGCTTTGGACTGAAGTACAAGCAGGAGAGCAAACAAATTTGCACATACTTGCATGAAGAGAGGTTGCTGCCTGTGGAAGACAAGACACTACGAGACCTTCTGCTCATGTAGCAGGAGATCAAGAATGTTCTTGCTCTACATGAAGAATAATATCCATAGCTGAGGAGATGTGAGGAAAGGAGTAAAATGAGTGACTCCTTGACAATTTCTGTGACTGTCGGGGCAAGTGCGTGGCTGAGGAGTACAGAACCAGAAGAGAAATGCTGAAGGGCATGGAAAAGTTGAAGAAGCCTTAAAGAGGAAAAGGATAAAAGAGAAAAACAAAGTAACAAGCATGGATTTTTTTAATGTAAGACTACAGAATGTTGCATGTACTGCTTTAGAGAATGCCAAGCATTTGATTAACATACTTTCTCTGCTTGCATTATGAAATACGAGTTTTCAAAACAAAGACTTTAACCATTATATTCTAAAGCCTACTAAAATCTATTAAGAAAAAAATTACAATTAAGGGAAGCAGTTCTTATAAAGATTAAATTCTTTGAACATTCAGATTTAGGATGGTGAAATAAAAATATGGACAACATGGAGCAATTAAGGTTAATGACTGAAATTAAAGTTTTTGTGCTCCATTAAGTGCTCTTGGTAAGAAGCTAGTATACCTCAAAAGAAAATCAGGCGTTTTATATTAAATTTTGGCTGTATAACTCTCAAAACCACAATTCTAATCTAAACTTCGGTTTATAGTGTAGGTACATTTTAGAAGCAGGAGGTAAGAAAGTAACACAGCAGGTTCTGCAAGTAGAATATTCCTGTTATTGCCTTCAGCAAAGATATACACAATTACCCTCAGGCTGTTTTCACATTTTGATTTATGCATTTTATGTTAATGTAATTTGTTCTGGACTGTCATGGAAATTACAATACTGCCCTTAGACAGAGGTCTTGTGCCTTTCATTGCACAATTCATGTGCTACTCAATGTCCAGTGATGAAACACTGAACTGTGAGACTGCTCAAATGCATTGCTCAAAATAGAGAGAGCTGCAATTGAGTGCACAGGTTTGAAAACCTATATTAGTTGTTGAATACACTTTAAAGACATCTTAAAATAGGAAAAAAAATTCCAATTATTTATGAGACAGCTGAGCCATTTATCTCTGTAAGTGTTGAATATTATAATTTCCACTACTTTTAATTTCTGCAAAATGCTCAGTACCTTTAAAAATGAAGCTTTTGGAGACAAACAGCAGACTGATGTTATCCAGCAAACAGTCTGTTATCCTCTCCTTTATCTTCTTTAGTTTATGTTCCCTCTGTGCTGTACTACTTCTTGGCTGCTTTCTTTATGAACTTTCTTCAGTGCCTTTAGAGCTGTATAACTCTAGATGTCAAGGGCAAATCCTCAGTAAGTGGAATTTATATTTTAAGTTCTTCAGATTTCCTCTGAGGTTTTATACGATAAATATCGTAAATTGTGGTTGAAGGCTTTATAATGCAGTTTTACAAAAACAAACAAACCCAAAGTCCTCAAAAGATCTTTCTACAATTTTAAAATATATTGTTCTTAAATTGTGAGAACTATGGACGTGCAGTCAAGATACCTGTAATGTCTTATCCTGCTTGTTTGACAGCAGACTCAGAATCCTACCTCATTCATCTTTCTTAAGTGTGAAGTGACCTGCTGTGATACCAGAAACAGCTTGGTTTTGTAAAATTGATAACAATGACATATTTTTTTCCTTTGCATAGGTATCACAATAAAGTGTTCTCTCTTCCGCTTAATTCTGTATGTTTGAGATTTCATAGGAGTACCAAACAGAAAAAAAGTAGTATATGTCACACTAACTGCAAACCTTAATTCCAGCATGGAGATGCTCTTGGGGTTTTTCTTGTCCATCATCCGATGCTGAGTCAGTGAAGCATGTTATTTATTTCTTCTGTTGTATTCTTGGCACACGCTTATGATGAATGTGAAAAGTTGTCTTCCTCTTTTTAAATAAATAGGAGTCCACTAAAAGGAGCAGGTGAGCAGATTATAGGATATATAGTAGAGGTTTATGTCTGTTTGTGGGAACAACAACATAGAATCATAAACAGACGTCATTTTTTGATGCATTGTTTCAGAACCAGATTTTGGTATTATGCAATTTAGGAAAAGAAAAGAATGGAATTACCCTCCAATGTGCACAAGGATAGGAGAGAGAAGAAGCCTAGGAGATGAAAAACCAGGCTATCGAAAGGACTAAACTGCAGTTTATGCCTCTCAGGGAAGAGAGTTGCAAGATGAGTATCAACAGTCCCAGTCCATCACAACCCCATTTTATTCAAGAGAACAGAATTTTCTCCTGAATTTGAAGTAAAACAAATGATTGTGGGTAAGGGAGATATTAATGATGAAGTACATTTATTGGTCCAGAAAACCAGGAAAGAACTTGAATTTTTTATCTTCTTCTTGGCTTTATTTGGTGAACTCTAAGACAAACAAAAAACTCCATGAAAATATTACATTTTATTTATGATGTCAAACCTACAAGTGAAAAAAAAGGCAAGTGAATTCTTGAAAGAATTAAATTTTTTTTCTGCCACATTATAATCCAAATAAATAAATATTGTAAATGTTCTGGAAAGTGGTGAAATTAAAATGGTGAAAATTATTCAAATAAAGGGGCAAGGAGCACAGATGTTGAATGAGGAAGAAAATCTGATGCTAATTAATACTGGTATTGGTATAATCCTACTTTCTCCCCTCACCTAATATGAAGGATAAAAATATTTCTCTTTCTTTGAAGCACAAACTGGTTAAGAGGTGTAAAAGACATCCTAATCATAACTTGTGCCTGAATTCAACACAGAACATATCTGCAGGACTAGAAAATATTTTTTTAAGACTATAATATGAACATACTGAATGAGAATCCTCATCTTGGCAAGACATGAGCTCTATGAATTTTTTTTTTTGTCTTCTTACAGTGGTTTAAGGGAATGATTAAAGTACTGACTTTGTTTATCCATACAAAGTGACAGGGGAATCTCATTAATATATCTCCTAAGATGGCAGTCAAAGGTAGACCATGTGAACTACCAAAAATTATTTTCATTCTTACTTTTCTGACCAGTGAATTATGAAAAATAGATATGTCACCTTAACTCATGCATACAGCGCTTATGAATCTCTTAAAAAAATATTGTATAAATATTTTGGGGTTCATCAGCAGGGTAGTAGACTGTTGAATCATTCCTTTATTGAGCCCAGTGTACAACTATGGCATAGACTGCAAGCTGCTATCTCACTTTTGTGCTATCTCACAACTGCTTAGGAAATAAAATGCAACTTTTAGGTGGGATCCTTTTCTGGTTTTCAGAGCCATTACATTAAAGAAATACTCAAACATCAGCTAAAACATAAATCAAGTTGACATCAATGAGACATGAAAACATAAACCAAACTGACATGACTTACATTACAGTATATATACATGAAGCCTTAGACTGATTATAATTCTAAAATGATTTCTTTTCTAAATAAAATGAATTAGGGAGAGATGATGATATATAAAATTTCAGTAGGCAGGAGACTGTAAGGCATATACAGGATATATACCTATATCTATTTTCTCTTCACAGGTACCTTTTTTTTTCCTGTTGGCTCATGGCAGCTCCAAATCTCTGAACCATTGAATGGTTTGAATTGGAAAGGGTCTTTAGATATCTAGTCCAACCCCCTTGCAATGAGCAGGGAGATCTTCCTGATCAGAAAGGATCCTGATCAGGTTGCTCAGAGACCTGTCCAACCTGGCCTTGAATATTTCCCGGGATGGGGAATCCATGACCTCTCTGGGCAACCTGTGCCAGTTTTTCACCATCATTATTGCAAAAAACTACTTCCTTATATATAGTCTGCATCTACTCTCCTTTAGTTCAAAGCTATTATCCCTTGTCTTATCACAACAGATCCTACAAACTTTCTCCCCATCCTTTTCAGTCCTTCATAAGTATGAAAGTCTACCATAAGGTCTCCCTGGAATCTTCTTATCTCCTGATGAGAAGGCTAACTAATCCCAACTTTCTTGCCCTTTCCACAGAGGTGTTTCATCCCTCTGATTATTTTTGTGGCCCTCCTCTGGGCCTGCTGCAACAGGTCTGTGTCTTTCCTGTACTGAAGACTCCAGAGATAAATACTCCATTTAGGCTCTCACCAGTGAAGAGAGGGGGGCTCCTTTGGCTGAATGATAAATGCATCCATTGGACCACAGATTTGATAAATTTTTAAAGGCAAACCTGTCACTCACAGGTTATATAATGAGAATCCTTTTTAATTCTCTAGAGCTAGATTTAGTTGCATTTTACCTCTCATTTAAAAAGAAAAATTCTATCAATCTCACGAAGGTTATATCTACTTCTAACAGTGATACTAGCTCAAATAAAAAATTCTCAAAAAATCCCTTCCAAAGTAAAATCCCCATTAAATAAAAGCCCTTTGTGACAATTTGTGCTTTTTAGTGACATAATTTTTAGTTGATGATTCAGCCTAAACAAAGTATCATAAAGAAGCATTGATACATCTAACGTTGTGGAGATACATGGGTTCTTACTGACGCCTTATCACTGGAGTTTTAAAAGGTTTTGTCTTGTAATGTGTCACTTTAATGATACATTGGAAGACCTAGTACTTAAAATTATTTTAGACAGTCCAGTTGTAAATTCAAAGGTAAGAGTGCTCAGAACACTGGCTTTCAGGGTCATCTTTGTTTCTCTTTTGAGATAAATAATTTCTGCTCGTTTCACAGTGTTGCTGCCCTGCTTAGTTATATTATGAAATCTCTGGTGTGAAGATTGTCTCTTAGTAGGCCTAATTTTCTTTGAAGTTATAAAATTATATGGCAAAATCAGGTTTTTGGCCAGGATATCAATGGTCCCATTCAATACTAGTTAAAATGAGATTTTAGGAGAATCATGTGTACAATGGGACTGTGGCCTCATTAATTTTGTATGCTAATTTTGTATGTTTGCATAAAAGACCCAATCATGCAGGTGCTCTTTTGCTGCAGCTTGTCTCTTGTAAAATTTTCTAAATTCCACTAAGAGTTTATTCATTTAATTGAGAAATATTTTTGCCCTCAAACGCACTTTTGAAAGTGGCATGGAAGAAGGTTTTTTTCCAGAATATGGTTTAACAAGACCATGTATCTTGAAACAAGTTTAGCTACAACAGAGGTGATTTTACTGGATTTATGACTATGTATTCTCTTATTCTTTTGTTTAAATCAACATCTATTCACCCTGAAATTCTCTGGTTTTAGGCAGCCTTCTAAGCTCCAATATCTAGGCAAGGCAGATATTTCTGAGAACTGAGGTAAACTGACAAAATACATATAAAACAGTATCTCAGATTGTTTTTTTTTCTGACAAGGACCTCTCACACTGCACAATGCCTTCTGTTTTAAAACTCAGAGTTGGGAAGAGAGCGTATGCAGTAAAGACATAACATGACCTAGCTAAAGATGCACTGCAGGTGTATTTTGTTATTTTTTAATGTAGAAATTATAGTACAGAAAAATAACAAAAACAATTAAAAAGAACATCTGTCACAACAAAACATGAATTATTTTGTGTAGTAGATAAATGATGTACATAACAAATGTGAGGCTTATCATAATGCTGTGCCACCTGGAATCTAGCCATTTCTATCAGAATGGTTATTTCCACATGCTTTTAGTTTTGCTTCACTTTGCACTTGCCTTCCTCAAAGAAATGAATCAAAATTACACTCTCTAAACCTCAGAATATTGAAAATCTGCCATGTCTTACAATATTTGATTGCTGTCCAAATCTAGCCTGTAAGCTAGGTTAAAGTGTCCTGGGGTTTGGTAGAATGTTTACTGGGATATGGGTGTGTGATTGCTGAGAAAAGTGGCAGGTACAATATTAAAAGATGCAATTTACTCTGACTTCAGGTTGGTACTTATGCAAAGTATCAGCCTGGTCATGTCCTTCGAGATTTCTATAAGCTTTGAGTTTTCTGGCACAGAAATTCAGTTTAGCTGATAACAGTCATTACAGTTACTTATTTCCTTGTAGAAATGAGTACTCACATAAAACTCAAGGCCTTAATGGCATGTTTTTGAAGTGGAAAGGGGGAGAATGTATCTTTAGTGATGAAAGTATCTTTACTCTAAGTTCAGCTCTGTCAAATTCAGTTACCACACTGCAGTTTTTCTACACGTTAATATGACATTGGATGTACAATAAATATAAATCAAATTTAAATTTATAACCTTGTGTGAGGAAAGGTAGGAATGTCTGAATACTGATTAAAAGGCTCTGCTGGAAGACTTCTGGTCCTTCTGAGATTAATATCTCAGAATATTAGTACTAATTCATGCTACTGATATAAATTCTCTCCAGAATTTTAAACAAAGGAGAGCCAGGCATTGCTTGCCCTTCCATCTTAATTTTTTATTCGTTCTTTTTAAAACCATCTCATTCAATCTCTGAGAAGAATGTTATTCATGTGGTAAGAATATGGCTGGATCTCACCTCATGATAATGTGGAATTACCTGTATTACTTTTACCGGCCAGAAAATAGTTAGGCAAAATTTTTGTTTTCCAGAAATTTTCAAACCATGATCACTTATAATATATGATGTCTTGTTGTTTTATGTCTAGCTTTTATTCTGTTGTCTGGTAATAAAAATATAGAAGAGGAACAAAATAATTTTTAAATGTGTTTTCAATTGAAATCAAAGTCATAATTCAGACTATAAATCATCTGGATTTGTTCATCTGTGTTCTGCTTTTCATTTTAGACATGTCATGTTCCTGAAAAATGAACTAGTTCATTTACTTTGAGTTTAATTGATCTGCAAGTGAGCAAAGATCCAACTTCATAACTCACCTTTTAAGGGTTATAAAAGTCTTTCCAATTTTTTTTTTTTTTAAATTACAGAACATTGCATTTTCACTTCATACAGTATTTTTTTAGTTCCCTCACTCTTATCCCTTTCCTTTTGGACAAGACGCCAACCAGCAAAGTACCAATTCTTGTTTAACCCTCAATGTGTTGCCTTTCATGTCGATAATTAGCATGATTGAAGTCTACCCTCTTCCTCAACTTCTTAGTAACTACTTGCTGATTAGACTGGTGGTTGTGTTCTGTTGATTCATAGAAGTCAAGTCCTGGGTAAAAAGGGCTTTTCCATTTTGCACTGTTTCTTAATTCCTCCAAGTTTCTCCACATATAACATTATTATTTTCAGTCAATGGTGGCACAGAGTGTCTTTAGGCAGTCCATTCAACTGTGTATCACTTCCAGCTGTGGTGTGGCCAAATCACCTAACGTGATGTTTCATCAATAATATGCACTTTGAATTGCAATCCTTGCTTTGAAATTCAGTACAAGTCTCCATATAATTTCTCCACAATACTGTCATCTAGTTTGTCTGTCTGTGAGTGAAGAAGGGGCCTCAGCTGGTTGCACAACATGCTCCATCTGCTCTCCTGGAGAAAGCAAATGACATCAAACTTGAAGCTCAGCTGTGGTCCAGCTGTCAGCTTCTGCTGCTTGTGGTGTCAATGCACAGGAGGGTCCTGGCAGATCGATCAATGTTTGCAGTGATCTCTGTTGCTACCCCATGAATACCAAAATCTATGTGCACTCTGGCCCTATTTCATAAGTCATTAGAAGGTCAAGCACAAAACTAACAACAGTTTGGTTTCCAGTGTTCCAGTGCCTCAGCCATCTGAGTAATTAAGCTTTCTGTTGCCATCACTAATTTAGTATTGCCAAAATTCACTTAGACAGCATTGACACCAAGAAGTTTTCCTCACAGAAGTGACCAAATAGATGAGTGCAATCCTAGCAGAGTAGAACCCATACACCTGGAACACATAGCTGGGATAAATCCAATCTTTGAAAATTACTGAAGTTCTGCTATGGCTCTGTGATTTCTCCTGTCCTAGACAAATACTTGAAGGAAGATTGTAGTTCTATTTATGATTATAGCTCATATTGACTTTTGACTTGCTGCATATGTCAAGTTTCCTTCTGACAATGTTAAAATAATTTTAATTAAAATTATTGTTTCACCACTGTAGTATTAATTACAATTACTTCAGCAGCACGAGGTTCAGCTCTGAACTGCTAAATGGGTTATTGTGCTAACTCTTTGCTTAATTTAATCTATTTACTTTGCAATCAAGTGATAATGCTTTACACTTCAACATGAATAAGTTTCCATTAACTTACATCTTCAAGCTGTATTATTATTGAAAATGCTAATTATCTGCCCTTTAAATTTTGTTACTCCGGTATAAGGACTGGAAATGGAACAAGTAAATGAAGTGGTGGGAAATGGAAAATTACCTAAAAGAGATGATCCTTTACAGAAAACATCACCAAGCTGTGAAATCCCTGTACTTAACCTCCCTTCTGTTATTGGCAAAGCAGCCAGAAGTCCAGCAACCTCTTTGACTGACACTTGGCTGTCCTCTGAACACCTCTCCTTCCCTTCTGGTTTCCAACCCCCTAAAGAACAGGTCCTAAAAGGCAGCACTTGATGCTGCAATCTTTACTTGGCTTTTGTGTGGTTATTTGCTGTGAGGACACTCGGTTGGTGAGGGGATTGACTTTCTTAACTGAGGTTTTTGGCAAGCATAAAGACATGGATTAGACACTTGGCAGAAAAGTGTACTGCTGTGCTGTATGCACGTCATCTTAGGGGTAGGCTCAGCACCCCAATCAACCTCTTAATTGTTTTTCCCTAAACTGTTATAGGTGCTTAGCTGTGTTTGTTATAACTTTTTGTTTCTGTGTGCTTGAACACCTGTATTCAGTCACTGGTAGATTCACTTGTCTCAGTTAGAGAAAAACTCATGAATTTTCATTCATACAAATCCATTCCTTAGAAACATGTTTCTGGCCAGAATATGAGGTTCTCTGTCTCTTATACACAAAGAAATTATTAATAGCTTTTCTTTTCTATCTGTTGCTTTTGTATATATATTACTGAGACAATGAAACCAGCTAAAAAGCTTTCTGTGGAACATTTTTTTTTTGCTGGGATGGAAACTTGGAGTATTAAAAATAAATTTTTTAGACTCCAAGCTCTGTACAGATGAATATGACTCATAAACAGTGCCTGGCTTCACTTCAGAGGAGCTGTGCACCCGAGAATAGTCTGAGCTCAGACTACACAATTTACCACGGTAAGTGTCTAGCTGTGTCTGCATAACAGCAGACATCACTGATCATCAGTAGTGGGGCTTTGAGAGGGTAAGATCAATGTAGGAGCGCTGGGGCTTGTGTTGCCCTTGCCTTGCTGCTTTGGTATATCCTGTGGGTATAAAACACAGAGACCTCTAATAAATGTATAATGCTGTGCAGATTATTTTGGTGCTACCAAAATTATTGTACTAATAACTCTCAAACTTTAGGACGAAATGTTTTTCCTACAGTACTGCTGCTTAGCTGCTATTTTTTTAAGGCCCTTATGCATCATTTTCTCCATTCTCAAATATACACAGAGGTTTCTAAACCTTCCCATCCTGAACAAAGTCTTTCCTTCTCTTCATGAAAATATTCAATAATTATAAAAATGTTCATAATACAAGCTCAGCAATTTTGCTCATAACTTTCTCTCAGAAAAGGAAGCTCTGTATATCTACAATATTAACTGCTGACTCATTTTATATAGAAGTAAACTAAACCATTGATTGGACATAATTGCTTTGTAGAAATGGTTTTAACAGTCATCTAAATAAAACAGCATTGCTCTGAGATTTGTTAATAAAAACTATAATATTTTTATGTGTAGTTTTATACAGTTATGCTCATCTTTCTGAGTAATGGACTTTTGAGCTAGACTTCTGCCTCTTAATGTTTTGCTTTTTTCCAGTTTCTGGAATTTGAACATGCAGTTTGGAAGTTCTCTGTTGTTTATGGCAAACAGGCAGTTGAATTTCTTGCCATTTCAGAGTCTTATTTATTACTGCTCTGTTTGTTGCATTGCTAAGCTGAATCTTGAAAACAAAATTATGCAGTAGAAAGCTAAAGGTCTTTAAGTGGTTTGGATTCAAATTACATTCATATTAGTAATCAAAATGAAATAATAGAGTTTTCAATTTTTGATGAAGTAAGGAAGGGTTTGGATTTCAGGAGTGTGAATTTTGTCCTGTTCAGGACACTGGTACAGACAGACCCCTGAGAAACAGTCCTTGATTACAAAGGGGTCCAGAAAGGCTGGACATTACGAAAGAAATCCTACAGACATGGGAATGGGCTGTCCCCATGTGCCAAATGAGGTGCTACTGGGGAAGAAGACTGGCCTACCAGAACAGGGAGCTTTCACACCAACTCAGGAATAAGAAAAGAGAGTTTTTGAACTTGTTCTGGTTCTTGCCAGGATAGGTTTAACTTTTGCAGCAGCTGGGAGGGGCAAGGCCAGGACCCTGGGGCTATTCTATACTCCCTGAAGCCATGTGCAGGGCGGGTCATGTCTTTCTTCTGGTTTGCCAGTATGTGCAGTTGAGTGGCACCATTTTCCACATGATGAGCACGCTCATGTGAATTGTTTGTCTGTCTCTTTGGTTTTAGTATTGTTGTCACTGTTCTTATTTCATTGCTGTTTCCAGTAAACTGTTATTTCACCCTGTGATCTTTACCTTTTTGTGTCTCCAGTTCTGGTCTTCATCCCACCACAAGGGGAGGGGGAAAGTGAGCCAGTGGCCAGTGGTCTGTGGTGTTTTCAATGGGAACACTAAACTGGGGAGTATCATTCTTAAACCATGACAGAACTTTGGAAGAAGGGCAGTCAACTCAGGAATAGTATAAAGACGTTGTTAGGCCATGGAAAGAGATCTCAATCTCTCCACTGATAGGAGTGATAATAGAAGATGCTTTTATAAGTAGACCAACAACAAAAGAAGGACCAAGGAAAATCTCCATCTTTTGATGGATTCAGAAGAGAACGTGATCACAAGGAAGAGGGAAAGACTGAAGTACTTAATGCTTTCTTTGTCTCAGTCTTCCACACTAGGAATGGTTATCGTGAGGGCAGCCAGTCCTCTTAGTTAGTAGACGGGGTCTGGGACCAGACTAGACCCTCTGTTATTCAGGAGGAGATAAGTTGTGACCTGCTGGGCTATTACCATATACAAAAGTCTCTGGGAGTGAATGGGATTAATCCATTCCAAAAGGAGATGGCAGCCGGGCTGACTAAGCCATCCACCATAATTTATCATCAGTCCTGGCTCACTGGGGAGGTCCCAGGTGACTGGAGCTGGCCCATATGACACCCATCCACAGAATGGGCAGAAGAGGATCCAGGGAACTAGAGGCCTGACCTCAGGGCCCAGGAAGGTCATGGAAAAATCATCTTGAGTGTGATCACACAGCACATATGGGACAACCAAGGGGTCAGGCTTGTTTATTTTTTTCTGATCTTCTGTAAGTCATTTGAAATAAACAAAAAAAAATCTAATTTAGAATTGTGGAAATACATGAACTCTTCAATGTTTTTATTGTGAGATGAAAAGGCTGTGTGGAGGACCTGAGTGGAATTTTACACTGCCAAGCTCTTTTGTAGGAAAGTTCTCGTATGTGTATTTAGAGTAAAGATTTGATTGCTTTATGTAGGTTTTCTTTCACCTAAACATATTATATCCAACATGATCGTAAAATATTTTTGCAAGAGAGATCAAATAAAATTTTTGAGCTCTTGCCAGGAATTTGAATCCTTCACCAAATATATTATATTGTGCTACTATTTTTATTTGAACTAAATACTTATGGTGTCTGTAGTGTATACATGGTTTTGCTGTGACAGAAGGAAGAAACAGTCCTCAGAGCAAACTGAAATGCTTGCTCTACTCTCTGCCTTCTCCCTCTCTTTTGTACCTCTTTTCTTTGTCCCCTCTCCTTCATAAGTAGCCAAAATTCACTAGAAGCAGAGTAGGCTGGAATAAACCATGAAAAGTGAAGCAAATGCAGCTGTGGTGTTGAGGAAAGGGGTGCTGGACAACATCTGGCCCTACAGTTTCCTCACTTCAGCAGGAAGGAATCTCTAAGGATTCTACAGTGGATTTGAATTTTGAGGTTTTGTTCCCCCTCAGTGTGTATATCTTGTTCCCTGGGTCCAAAGACTAATCATTAGGTATTTGAAAAGTGTGGACAGCCTGGAAAATGAAGGAACTAAATTATAAATTAATAATAATAATAATAATAATAATAATAATAATAATAATAATAATAATAATAATAATAATTGTATATTATACATTATATATGCATTTCTACACCAGCAGTAGCAAGTAACTTTCTAACTTTTTTTATGCAGTGTAAGACTTCATGGAAAGTGAAAAAAAGCACCTTTATTTCTGGAAGAATATGGATGGAGAGATTTTCGAAGACACTGAAACCTCTGTATTTAGGCATCTGACTTCAGATAACTCACAGAGACTGACTTTCAGTCAGTGTATATTTTATTGTAACATCTAATTAAGCTGAGTATAGCCTTGACTGCTTTAATCGTTAAACTGACTGATGTCTGCAGTAACTCTCTCAAACCTGTCTTCCATTGAGCACTTTTGTAGAATAAAAGTGTTTTACTTTTGTAAGTTGGCCCTGTCTATTTTTTTCTATTGGTATTTGAAAGACCAGTGACAAGCCCTCATATCCAGATGTTTGTTAGACCAGCTTGATATAGCTAAAGACTGCTTTGATGAATTTGGTAAAAGATGTGAAGTGTGTTCAGGATTTGAAGACCATATTAACCCGTCAACAAGTATAACTATATTGTATATAGAGGATGTTTCTCATGAGGAATGTAATGTTTATCACAAGCCTAAGATTTTCCAAGACAGCATTTCTTACTTCCAGAAGACTACAACTGATCCTTGGAAATGACTAGTGGAGATAATAGGCTCAGTATTTGCAATAAATGACTCAGATTTTCTGCTCTAGTCTTTGTGACTCTTTGTGTTTCAGCTGTACATTTTGGGTAACCTGAAGATGTTCCACCATTCATGTGTGTCAAAGTATCACCATTCTCTTCCCCTGAAAGCCTTGATATGAAACAGTCCTCTCTTTTAACTTGGATATATGAGTTCATTGAGTGGACAGAAATAAGAAAGGAGGAAGGCAGATTTAAAATTATATATGTGAATGAATTTCTGAGAATTAATAACATTAAATACATCAAGATTTTTTGCTATTTTTACTGTTATGAAAAGACAAGTAGCCATTGAAGCTGAGACTGTCTAGTTTCCTCAATAAGAAGTACTAAATATTGTAGCTTAGATTTGAAGTTCCCCTGAAAATTTTTGGTCACAGCAACAGTACTGAATTATAGCCTGCAGTGCCTCTTACTCTTCTTTTTGAACTTCACATTTACTGAAACCCCAGAAAATTCTATATAGTATTCTCATGCTCCTTCAAACAGATATATCACAGTTCTATGTTAAGTCAATTAAGAAAATATTTGGAATTATTCTCAGGCACACATCTCTCTAAACAAAATTGAATCTGTTCATATCACTTCCAGCTGATCCTGGGCAAGGCCTTTCTGGCCCAAATGTGATAAAGAATGAAGTAATATTCCTTCAGATGGAAAGAAAATTTTTATGAAGACAAATTTTCATCACTTAGAAGGTCAACAAAATAAGTCAAAATAGCATGTAATTTATTGTTTAATTAACAAGTAAGTAAAGTGTGCTAATAAATTAAAATAACAGCTTTTCATATTAACATATAGAGAACAGTTGGTAACTTGTTCCTGTATTTCCTTTAAGAATCACATTAAAAAATATGGATTTTGATAATTAATTTGCTGAGTGAAAAATATGCTTTAAAAAGTTAAATTTATAAAATTTATCTACATGTTATATAGATTTTGTATCAGTACAAACATTAACTGCATAATAGGATACCATTGGATGCAATATGATAAGCAGGATACTTTTCTGGTGTTAAAAACTCATTAGAGTGAAGCAGTGGCTTTTTTAATTGGTCTATCAGGTTAGATACATACTGAGAGTGATCATGGTCCAGAAACCTGAGAGGCGTCAGGAATGGGTTGATTTAAATATTATTGGGGAACTGAAAGTCATTCATACTCTTATCTTTAGATTATGGTACTTTGTGTTTTAAGTTTTCTGGTTTTCAAATTATTCAAAGGATGTAATGATTATGTTTGGAAGAATATACTGATATTTTATGTAAAATCGAGATCAACATGTAACACAACATTCCACCATAGACTTTATTTTTTTGGGGTTTTCTTACCCTCTTGTATTCAGCTACATATGAAAAAACTTCATTTTCACCTATATAAGTTTAGTATCTAGTCACAAAAATGGGTGTGTAAGAAAAATAAACGGGAATTAGAGTGACAGAAGCAGGAGGTGCTGTGTGCTGGTTTAAAAAGATCATGAGCCTATGGTCTGAGCTGCAAGGCTGAATTCATGATAAAATTTATTCAGTTTTGCTTGTATTTTGGCACAACTACTGTGGTGAAGATCTGTGAAGAAACTCTAGCAAAAATTTCTATGAAGAATTGATATTAGGAAGCCATCTCATAAACTGTAAATTATTTATTACTGTATTAAAAGAATTATAATCACATACTGAGAGAAGAACAGCATCATGTGATGAATATGCAGAGTTTTTTTCTTGTCTAATGGCTATTAATGCACTAGTGACCGCCATTAAACAAAAAACTGAAGAGCTCACAAAGCAGGGTTTTTTTCACATTTTCACAAATTAAAAATTATCTTTCAAAATACTTGTGCTGTGTTTGCATGACAGTTTATTTTTGCTTTTAGAATAGGTTGAAAAAATAGATCTTCAAAGTGTTGAAGGGCGCAAATGCCTGTCCATCTATTGTACCTTTTCAACAAGGAGACTCTTATTTCCTTTGGGCTTTACCAGCTACATTTACTTGATCAGGGCTTTCTAAATAGTATTTTGAGCAGTATCTTCTGGCAATGATAAATTATTGTATACTATCTGGATACATTCACTATAGTCGAATTCACCTCCCAACTTTAACTCAGAAATAACAAATTCCATCAGGAACAATTCTGGAAAGAAAATAGAATTTCTATTCTCTCCTCCCCATCAGTTTGTGATTATTTTCAGTGTTTACTTTGAATTGAAAATAGTACAGAAGCTGACTTCTCAGTTGTTTCTAATGCCACTGCAAGCTATCGGAAAACAGAGAAGTGTTTTCAAGCATGTGTCTCTTGGCAAAAAAGGGACATTGATATTAACTTAAAGAAAAATTGAGGGTTCAGCTTGATTACTGGGACTGGAGGAAAGAATCTGATACTCATTCGTAAGTAAATGCTTCTTGTGGAAAGACATCTCAATAAGTGGGAAAGACAGCCAGGGCTGCAAGGGCCACGTGGTTTGGTGTCAGATTATTATGAATGTCTTAGAGGAAAAAGATGACATCTCTGTCAGCTACAAATGTGGACTGTGGTAGGAGCTGGGAGTTACCAAGAAGTGCATGAAGAGAGATGAAATGTCAAGAAGAAACAAGTTTATACAAATGACGGATAGGAGCTAGTAATGGGGTGGTTTCTGTCTTACATCTTCACAGATTATTGGAGCATTTTAAAAAGCAGCTCTGATTTAAACACGCATTTAAATAACTTTCTTGGGACTTGGTATTTTTCTTGTGCAATATGGTTTAGTCATGATCTGCCTTATACCTGAATAACAAATTAAAAATGAATTTTAAAAAAATAGCAAGTAGAGAATCAAGTTTAACAACAGTAAGAGCTATTTGGCAGGTACCTTGTAGAAAAAACTTCAGGTTTCTTCAGTAAAAGTTATAGTCCAACTATCTATATTTTAGAAGTTGTGGTTTGACCCATTTTGTCATATGCTGTGGGTAAAATTTGCCTTTTTAATCAGGAGGTTCACATGAATTCTTCCAGGGATGGAAATATACAAGTTAGCAAGATAGAAAAAAACAGAACCTCAGTGGGATGCTGGTTTGGAGAACACATAACATTTTTATGAAGAAAATTGCCACTTACTGTTAAGAACTAACTGAAATAATCTTTTTTTTTTCAGTGTAAGATGGTAATGATTTGGTTTTAAAATATCTGTTTTTCATCGAAAACATACACTCTCTGGAGATAATGTACTTATTGTAGTCTTGTCATGTATGAAGACATTTAATGAGATGAACAGCATTCCATAATTTTAATGATACACTGGGGGTAACATTGTACATATATCTCAATGAAATTATGATTGTATAATTACATCAGAAGAGGAAGAAATTTTCTTCCAAAATTACATTGAAGGACAGCTGGTTAATAAGTTGGAAAGTCTTGTGACTGTAATGTTATTCCAAAGTAACTCACTCCAAAGTTTGGGGCTCTCATTGTAGGGCAGTGGTGAACATGGGAATGCTCTGAAGATTCTTCCCTTTCAAATAGAAAACCACTGACTTTCCTCTCTATGAAGAGAGAAGACTCCTGATGGCTTTTTAGAGCTTATTAAAGTTAAGTAATCATCCAAATGTTCTGCAGATGAATGCAAGCTGAATGATGTGATATTATCCTGAAATACCCTCTGGCAACTTGCTCTGTGCTTGAGTTCTTACTTTATTCCAGAGCAGACAGAGCTACATAGGGATGATGATGTTCCACGGACTATTTTTGTGCCAAAGAAAGACCTTTAATTTATATATGTAGGTAAGAAAGAAAAAAAAATGCTCTTCAAGAAATTTCATAGACAGCTTTGTGGATTGTTTTGGATGTTTTTTGAAGGCCAGGTGAAAAAGTGTAAAATAAGTCACGAGAATTTGTATGTCTCTGACTAAATGGCATTTTATTTATGGTTCTCACGTAGTCAACCTTTGCTTTTGTACACACAAATGCTCTTTATTATTTAGTTTAAAGCTCCTGGTAATAAAAAACCAATAGAACCTGCCATTAGGCTAGATGACTGAAAGTGAGTGCTCTGCAAAAGTCAGTATTCAACTCACAAGATGGGTACTTGAAAACAAGTATTTTTTTTTTCCATAGGGGTGTCCATTTTCCAAATGTGAGATCTCTTTTGGAAGACTAAAATAACTACCAAAAATGAATGCAATTTATCAGGATAAACATATAATTACTTTAAAAACTGTAAAATTATTGTTTCAACATTTGTAATCACTTCTGATCTTACTCACAAAATAAATTGGATTTTTTTTATCAAGGTAAATAATCCATTAAAATATCCTAAATCATTAAGTGCAGAAAAATACCTGGTCTTTATACATTATTTAATACTGTAATAAAGGAGACATTTCTCCCACAATTAATTTAATCTATGCATTAGATTATCTAAAGGATGTTTTTACAGTTTTACAAAATCAGCACACACATACACATATATATATATACATGTATAATATATAGTGTATATATATAGTGTGTGTATAGATATATATATATATAGTATAGTGCAGTTACAATGGGTCACATTACTTCTGTGTTATTGTATTTTGGTGTTAGTAGAAAAGTCTGTGAGATAATGTACTTAGGGCTTTTGTATCTTTTACACACGAGACCCCTTATACCTTGCTCTGCCCACAACTCTGTGGATCAGATCCCAGCTCCAAGGATCAGGCTCTGAATGATAAACTTGTACACAATACATATATAAAATTGAAATTTTGCTTAGCTGAGAAAAAAATCTAAAGATATGATGTCTGGAAAACGTTGATATTTCTTGTGTTTGAATTGTAATATTGGTATTTACTGATGCATGTTTTCTACAAGACAGGCAGAGAAAGTAATTTCTTATTATTGAGGTGGAGAGCTTTTCCTCTTTAATTTTGCCTCTATTCTATGTAACAAATCTATTTGTTCACTATTTTTTGCTCTTTGTCCAGTGCTGAAATGAACCGGTGTATTATCTTCTCTGTGATATGACTGATTCTTGCTCTTGATCTAATCTCTGGTTTTTCAGTTTTGAATAGATCTTAACAATAAAATCTGCTTCTTTACTCTATGTTACCTTTAGTTTGGCAGAGAGGTTAAATTGGTTATATAAATCACAATTAATTATGAATTGCAACATAAATTATGTGTTTATATAATACTCTATCGCTAGAAAATATCTCCTAACCACGTATTGAGTATTCTTTGCAAGTACTTTTAGGAGTATGTTATTTTAAATATGTCCTTTGGCTCAAATTTGTGTTTTAAAAGCCATGTATTAAAATGAAAGAAAATTGAGTCTGGATTCTGTGTTGGAAGTACGCTCTCCAGCAGAGTTGTCAAGACTGGATTATATGAGGTGGACATCTGGCAAGGAAATTTACAAAAGGTAAAAGAAGATAACAGTTGAAGAATTACAGAAGATTTTCCATGTAGTACACAAGGGGGGATGATATGTCTCTGATACACTTCTATGTGTCTCTATTCCAGACTCAGTGCTTAGCCTGACATTAAACTTTCTGGGACCTGGGCTGTTCACGCTTAGTGATAATGCAATATGTTGCCCAATGTGGTATGCTTTCTATAAAACTATTAATTTTCTATATTTTTGGTATGTAATGGTTAAATCTGTATTGAGACATGTGATTAATTTGGTATACAAATGTTTAAAGATTATTTCAGTTAGAAGCATTTGAAACTAAATTTTAGTATTAATGCTGCCACATTTACAGAATTTTAACAAACCCGTTTTAGGAAACTTCATGACAAAGTAAAAAGAAAAAACATCTAGTTTTCAGTATCTGTAATATTGATAATTCAATATTTAAAGTAAAAAGAAAAAAAAATCTAGTTTTCAGTATCTGTAGTATTGATAATTCAGTATTTAAAGTCTGGTGGAAAGTGATATTCCTCAGGAGTTGATGGCAACCAATGCTGCTAAACGTTTTTGTCAGTAACATGGACAGAGAAACTGAGGGCGCTCTTAGCAGGTTTGCAGATGACATCCAGTTGAATTGTGCAGGTGACATGCTGGAGGGAAAGGATGGCATCCAGAGTGACCATGACAGACTGATATTGTAGGGTTAAAATGTTTCTAAAAATCATGGGAGCTGTATACAATAGATTCAGGGGAGGTGGAAAGAAAGGCTGTCCCTGGATAGCCCTGGAAAGGGAACCAAAACTACATAGGCCCTGGAAACAAGTGTTACGTTTTGTCTTTACTAGATCATGTGAAACTGTACCTGCATAATCATCATATGATAAATGATGTGATTGTTAATTGTAATGATTCGTTGGTGAAGGAATATGATTATTATTTTAAACAAGAATCATGAGAAAAGATATTTGGGGGGGCCTGATGGAAACTACAAGAATTCATACTTGGATATGATCAATATATTCAACAGGACAACATAAGTTTAATAATTAATATATATAGTTATATAACAAAAGGGTATAAAAACATGTTCATCTCAAATCCATGGGTTTGTACCCTGTACCCCTGATTCCCAGAGCTTTTCAATAAAAGCACCTGCATATAATCATTCTGTGGTTATGTGTTTCAATGCTAAAAAGACCATGAGGGGTGGGGCCATATGAAGAACATGAAGTACAGACTGGGTGGAGAATGGATTGAGTGGACTTGTGGGAGTTTGGTAGCCTTTGAGAGGCTGGACATAGACCTGCAATATGTGCTCACATCCCAGAAAGCCGAACATGTCCTGGGCTGTATCCAAAGCAGCGTGGCCAGCAGGGGAGGACATCCTGTCTCTGCTGGGACCTCCCCTCCAGTGCTGCATTCCCAGTGCAGGAAAAACATCATCCTGCTGGAGTGAGTCCAGAGGAAGGTCAGGAAGGTGAGCAGGGCTGGAGCACATCTCCAGCTGGAGAGTTGGAATAGAGGTTCAGTAAGTTAGGGTTTTCAGCCTGGAGAAGTACATAGGGAAGCCACACAGCCCTTCAGTACATAACAGGCTCCTACAAGAGAGTTGAAAAGGGTTTTTATACAAGGGCGTGTAGAGATAGGACAAGGAGGAATGCCTTTAAACACAAAGAGAGTAGGTTTAAATTAAACATAAGAAACAAGTACTTTACTGTGATGGTGGTGAGATCTTGGAATTGATTGCCCAGAGCAGCTGTGGATGTCCCATCCCTTGAAGTGTTTGAGACCAGGCTGGATATGGCTTTGATCAATATGATTTCAAGATGATCAAAGCCCCATCCAGAGTCCCTGCCCAGGGGAGGTGGTTTGGGCAGAACTCTCTTCCAAATGAAGACATTCTACGATTCTATGACATTTGAGATTGTGACATTTACCAGAATTAATGACTATTTATTGGAGTATGACCAGTAACTTTCAGAGTCCAAATGCCCCAAATAATCTGGATTATAACTTTACTTGAGAAATATCAGGTTTGGTTTTAAAGGTTTTTGAAACATACAGTTCCTCTTGAAGTCAATGAGCATTGTTTGTCTGCATCTCAGAGTAATTTGTCAGCCTGGTCACAGTGTGAATCCACTGAAATGTGATCCATTATTTACTTTGATTTTACAATAATTTCTTCTTGAATGGCAAGATTTTTTTATTTATTTTCAAAATAATTTGTAAAAATAAAATGTCCCAACTTTTGGAGAAATACATGATTAGGAACTCCATCCATTGGAGATCCATATTTCTTTTGCAGTCTCTAAAGGGTGATCTGTAGTATCGTCACAGAACTCAGCCTTTTGGCAGAGAATATTGTTTTCCATTGAAAGAGGTGCAGCTGTTGTAGGAATTTTTGCATATATATCTTTTCTTAAGATGTGTTTTCTAAGTGATCACATTTAATATATGAGAAATGAATAGTATAAATTAAAAATATGAATATAATTTTGAGTCCTTAATATAGTAAACTCTCTGTAACAATTGATTATTTTTCAGTAAAGCAGTTATTTCAGAAAAATTAACATTTCTTTTGTCTTAAAAAAATTCCCAACATGACAACACTATTGTTAATTGTGTTATTGTGTTGATTTTTTGAGATATGCATAGTGACTCCAGAGTATGTATGAAGTCTCTCCCAGGGACAGATTTTAGAAGGGTGAAAGAGGACCATTGTTAACTCCTGGGTGTGTCAAACAGCCAGTTGAATGCATCAACCATCAAAGATGTCAAACCAAATAAAATCAGTGATTGCTGAAGCTACAGTCCTCTTCAGGAATATGGTTTGAGAAATAGATTGTTGCGGTGATAGCTGACTAGGAATAGGATAGTTTATCATTTGAAATCAGAAAAATAATGGGTGATAGAAAATAAAACCCTTACACTGCTTCAAAATGCATCTTTCTATTGCTACTCTTCTGTTTAAAAGAAATTATGGTTTGGATAAAAATTTGGATTCATGTGAGCTCTTGAGATGATGGGGGAATGAGTCACTCGTGTGAACAGATGGAAAGAATGAAAGAGGAAAAAAGGATCCTCTGGGAAGGCATGCCAACAATTAAGTGCCTGTGTGATGGAATGGAAAATTCTTGATTTTTGTGTAGTTAATATATTTTGGTTGATGAAGCTGTATCTTAATCAAATCTCACAAAATCCTTAAAAGCTAGAATAAAAATAAGAGAGCATGGTCTCTGCTGTTTAACTAAGATGTTGAATTAGACTCATAACTACAGGGCAAACTTGAGTAGAAACATAAGCTACTCAGATTTCTCAAGTATTTATAGCCCTTTGATGGCTTGGTGAACTACTTGTTGGTGACTGTTCTGTACAGCTTTGCTGCTGTAGGGCTTTGCTTCTCAGAACTTAATTTTTTTATTAAAGAAGTACATACTAAAAGGTGCAGTAGGTGGAGTACAGTTGAACAGAAAGCATCAGATACTGCTTTGTGTTTCGGGAAAAAAAGGGCTGCTTGAAGGCAGAGGTAGAAAGGTGTTCAGAAAACTAAAATTACTTCTGTAAGTGCTCTTTTTCCAGTGAGATGAATGAAAATTAAGTGGCCTCAGAGACTATCCTTCACCTCCGGCTCTCACTCCTGCTTTTCTCTCAAGTACTCCAAGCTGAGATGCTGGCACAGCAGCTGTTGAAACTCGACATATCAATAATAAAGCTATTTCTGCCCTGCAGTGTGGAAATGGGTGCAGGAGAGACACACTAGCTGCTTTTTCACATGATGTGATGGTGAGGAGGGGTTGGGCAGTAGTAGCTGCTCTTTTTTCTGTTTGCTTATCTATGTGAATTGGGGAGTGTTGCTTGATCTGAGTCACATTTGGTGTTGCATTGCAATTAAGCTCAGGAACCTGAGTTTGTCCATTCCTTTGGCCAGAAAATGGGTCCTTTTGTGGTTAACTTCTAATGCTTATACATGTATCAGTGTTCTTAGAACATGGTATTATCTAAATTTCAGCTCCAAAATTGCTCTTAATTTCATTCAAGATATGTGTAACCTAATATAATGCCATGTAAGATAAAGTAAAAGATCCACTCTCACATCCCATTTCTTTATATATTTTTAGGCCAATTTAATTCTTTAGGATGAAGTAGTCTCTTAGGTGTTTTGAAATGTGAGTACAATAACAAAATGAAGCATAACTCTTTGAGTCAAATGTTTGCATTATTCCAGCGGCAACTGAACAGCTTATAAATAACCAGCTTACTGCTCATTTGATAGGTGAGATAGTGGGTTATGCTTTTAGACAAGCATGGCTGCAAGTCCACCCAATCCCCAAATTACATCTCACAGTTTAAGCTAGCATGCTATGCTCTAGTTAGCTGCTGAACTGAAGCTGCTGGGCATAGACATGTGTTCCCCTGTACCAGTGTGGCTTCAGGCAAGCAATAAACTGGTGAAGCAAACAGCTGAACAGTGCATTTGAGTACCAGAATTTGCTATTAGCCCACATGATGCTATTCTAAATTCTTTTTCCGTAATATGATCCTCTTCTAACAATAAGAAACTTCCCTTGGGTTGCTGCAGGTCTTCCTGGATCCTGCAAAGAGCTGCTCTCCCTCACCAAGGAATGAGTCTGAGAATCTCTGTGATGGAGCCTGGGTGTATATAGGTGTATACAGTATACAGACTGCTGTGATGTGCAGTAGGTTTCCTCACAAGCTTGCTAATCCTTAGCAAAGGGTTCATTTCACAGAAAAGCTTGTTCTGTGTGCAGCCTTAGATCTAAATGTAAAGAAGAGCTACCCATTAAGGTGGTAAGCTGTGCTGCAAATACAATACTAATGGCACACAGGAATTACGTTAGAATGCATGAGTGATTGGCAGATGACAAGACTAAAAAGATCTTTTTACCTGTTCCACCTGAAGCCTTTGTGCAGTTTCTGAGAAAATATTCGGTAAATCCACCAAGAGACGGATGTGATAATCAAGTTTGATATTTGCATAAGTTCTGTGGCTAATATACTTTGTTCAACAAAAACTGTGACTTTATTTAGTTGATCTTTATCAATCCATTCAAAGATTACTCCTGAAATTGCAATGAATAAAAACAAAAGGGTGCTCTCATTCCAAGGTGAAGATGTAGATGTGATAGATTAAAAAGGTGATGATTGAGCTTATTGTGCATTTTGCTGTACTTTCAAATTTATAGACAGCTAGGTGGATTTCCATAAATAAGTATGTCATCAACAACATCCTGTGTTTTCCTTCATTTGTGCCTTTCCACTGAATGGTCTAGCCTACATTTGATCGTTTATGTTGATAAACATATAACCGTTTTCGGGTGATAGATATCTTTGCATATTGCTGGTATATATATGCTCATCCACTCCTTTTAGGAGGTGTTTAACACACAGCTTGTTAGGCCAATGAACTGAATGAGATAAATATTGTGTCAAAGGAACACTTGACCAGTAATGCTAGAAAAAAATATTGGACCTCAGTACTATGAACATGTTTATGCATTCCAAAAAATGTTTGGAATGAAAGTATGCAGACCTAAAGGCTTCATTCAAAAACTCCTGGAAGACCAAGAAACCATTTTGCCTTCGGTACGTATCATTAGATATGCACAGAAGATGTAGATTTAGCAGTCACTGGTATTCTTGACTAGCTAGGAGACCAAGCTAGGGGCTTTTCTACATATGTAGATATGGGATAATGCTTGTAGTGGTTTGACCTTGCCTGGTACAATATCTCCCTTTTATCCGGGACCTCACCTGGCTGCCATGACTTTTCAAATATCATGGAGAGTGTCTTGGCCACTACCCTCAGCCAATTCCCTCAGGACTCTGGGATGCATCCCATCAGGTCTTATACACCTATGTGCATCTATGATCATCTTTCTGGGCTGCAATCAGACATTGCTAGCTCATGTTGACCTCTTCAGCCTCTAATATCTCCATGTAGGGCTGTTCTCCCTCGAGCCTGTACTGAAACTGGGGATTCACCTGACTAAGGTGCAGGATCTTGCAATTGTTCTTGTTGAACATCTTGAGGTCTGCACGGTCATCTTGAGCTCTCCAGTCATCAACTCTATGAGGATCCATCTGGGTCTGTGGGATATCCTTATGCTCAATATTAATTTTCTACTTTTTTGTTGACAAAAGAAATTTATTTATTCAGTAATATGATTGCGGATTCTTCAGTAATGTAGAATGCAACTGAGTGCACAACTTCCTGTAAAGAACAAATAAAGATGGGACATTAATTTTGCACTGGGTCTGAGGCAAAAGTACTGAAACAATCAGTAGTCGTGTTTGAATTTAGAGATTAAACGTGCTCGTTTGGAAAAACTATGGAAGAAGAGGTAATAATTATATGCCTAGGAAATGCATGTTAATGTTCAAGAAACACTGGGGAGCTCATGAAAAGGTCAATACAGCCCAAAAAAATCCCTGCCAAAATGCAACTTGGAAAATGCTGCTGCCTTGTAGGTAGTTGTAGCTCAAAAGAAAGTCAATGAATGTGAAGAGAAAGCCATAGAAGAGCCCTTTCCAGCACAGCATAATTGCTGTTATACCAAAACAACAAGCTATAGCACAAGAAGCGGGCAGGGGTAGTAAAGATTGCCAAGTACTGTGTGGTCTGGAAATTCTGGTATCTATGATGGTCTGGTAAACTCACATTGCACTGAAACTCCTTAAACATAAAGTAAGCTTGTACACCCAAACCAATGCCATTGGGCAATCCTGATCTTGTCCTGATGATTGAAGGATTTTAAGGATGCCCATAGAAAATCTATGAAGGGATGCAGAACCTGTGAGCCTTTTAACTCAGAACCAAGGTCTGCCTACCTTCCTCCTCCAGGTCAATTTATGGCACCTGGGGAGAGAGCTTGTGCTTAGAAATTGTAACTGTAAATTTATATTACACTGCAATGTTAAGCTATTGCATTTTGGGACAGTAATGATACTCATTTCATATCCTTTCAAACACTGTATCTCGAGTGTGATCCCACTCTAATATGACTTCAGTTGTCATTCTCTTATCTCATTCTTGACAAATAATATCCTCAGTGTAAAAATACAGCTTCTACAGTAAGAAACAGTCTTTTGATAATACAAGTGTAGAAGGTACATAGAGACCTTGTTGCAGTAATTTAATATTTTAATTTTTGTTTTGATCTCTTTGTTTTTCCTGTAACTTTTAATTAATCACATTATTATCTCTTTTGACTTGTATACTTTTAAAACTGTTTTGGGGGTGGGCAGAACAGTCATGCATCAAAGATGGCTTGGCAGTAAAAAGATGGCTTTTATAAACTGGTAATTGGGAATCAATGTGCTTTAAGCTGTGGGCAGAAAATGTAATAAACAATCTAGTCTAGAGGGACAAAGGATTATTTGTTAATAGTATTAAAAGGTCAGTGCTACAGTAATTAAATTAAACCTGCAAGGCATTCCAAGCCATACTTCCGAATTGTAATATACCAGAAAGAAAGAAGGTGCTTGACAAGAATTTTCTGTTGAATCTACCATGAGTCATATCCTATATAAATGAACATGCTCAAATAGCTTTCTGCTTTAACACTTGATTTTAAACCTGCAATAATTGATATTATATTATACAATGCTGTAAAGGCCCAACAGCCCAGAAGTGAAGAGAATGTGGTTATGCACAGATCCAGGTTCAGGGCAGCCCATATTTCTGTAGCACACACTTCATCTACCTGTATCTGGGAAGCCTTGCAGCAACGGTGCCTGTGAAATATTGCACCAGAAGTTTGGTCTTTTGCACACAAAAAGGCAAGGACTGCCATTTTGGTTGAACCGGTATCAACAGTTGCACCCAACAGTTTTTCAGGATTGCTTCTGCTGGGATTAAACTCTGTATGTGGTGCTGTTAAAATCAGAAAATTTAATATGAAATACTACTTAAGCACTTGAAATTGTTCTGTTCCTCAGATTATGTGTTAACTACTGATCTACGTGTAACTTAATGAACTGCAGCATGGACAGTTATGAGTGCATGATTTTTTCTTTCTTTGTCCATTTAATGTACAGTTTCAGATTTCTGCAGTTTATCTGTAGCAGTATTTGACTGTAGATCTTCTGTTTTTCTGAATCTTAAAAGAACACCTCAGGAAACAGATATAATTCACCTTGGGATAAGGACTGTGTGAGAATACTAATTTACTTTTTATTAGTAATATTTTCTTAGTTAACTGTATTACTGCTGACAACTACTTTGTAGGAATGTAGGCTTTAATCAGAAAAATAAAATGGGAATGTTCTATTTGGCCAGCTGGCCCCAAAAGATGGAAGGTTACTGGGGCGTGCATGCAAATATCTTACATTGTGTGTGCTAGGTTTTTTTTCTGATGACAGCAGGACAACTCAGTTCTTGGCTATATCATGGTATGATATACTTTAACACAGTATGTTCTCTAGATTACTCCATGTGTCTGAGAATTTCCCTGAGCCAGCACCTGTGAAATAACACCAGTTGTTGGGTTTTTTCCTAGTATACCTGGACTCATTGATAAGGGGAGTAGTCTAATAGACTAAGTCATATTTAGGCTTTGTGAATTTTCTGAAACTTGGTGGTCAAAGGTCCTCTCAAGTTCCACACTAAAGAGCTACTATCTCAAGTGATTTGGTTTGGTTTTCTTTATGAACAATAGGGGTAAAAAATATTGCCTCACTTCTTATTAAGGATCAATGGATAGAGGACTGTGTGAGGAAGAAGTGCTACATGAAAAGCTACCTGAGGTAGTTCAGCTATCAAACCTGACCTCTAATTTAATTCCCATCAAGCAAATGAGATCTCAATAGGTTGCATATGATCTGTGAATTTTGCAATATGTTTTTGCACACAATTCAGAAGTTTCCAGGGCCTGGATTTTAAAGTGTGAAGCCAACATCAAAGGGACTGGTCATTGTAATGAGTAAATTGTTGGGAGCTTTGGAATAAGTAGCCAGTCTTCTCAGCATGAACTGTCTGTAACTAGGGAGTAAAGAAATCCTGAGGATGTTGTATATGAGCTGTTTATAAGAATAGCAGTCAGGGTCAGATTCATAACTGTGGAGAAATCTCGTAGAAAACAGATAATGGATTTTGAATTTTTGGAAGCAGACAGGTCATCTGACTGCTGGGTAAGGGGTTTTTTTCCCTTTTTTTTTTTTCTATCTCTCTAACTGTGCTTATTTGATATGCCTCTTATGATAAAGAATCAATGTATTTCCCTGATAAAGGAGCTGTCTATATTCAAATCCATAGACTTCTGAGGTACAGGACTGAAGTGTAAGGAAAATAATAACAGAAAATACATTAAACTCTTTTCACCTGTAAATTAAGTTGGGTTTAACTCCATGAGCACAAAGAGAAATTCGTAAGTTCAGAATATCAGAAATGTTCCACTTTGAAGCTTTTCCTTTTTTCTTGATTCATAGTAATACGTTGCTTCTTGAATGTCAAAGCACCATGTAAATATTGTAATCAAATGGGTTCAGTGCTTAGTTCAACTTCTGTTAATTTCTGGTTTTCTTTGTATAAGGGAAATGTTTGTAGATACAGGCTTTCACTGCTCTTCTGTCAGTCTTTGTTGATGGAAAACCATGAAAATTATGGAATTGCATGTTTTCTATTGTTCATAACACTGTGTGAGAACAGTAGTCATAACAGAATTGTGTGATGCCAGAATAATATTTCTGACTCGGTAGATAGCATAGTTAAAAGTAACAGAAGATCAAAAGATAATTAAGGTGGTGTATCTTACATACATGGCAGTTAGATCTGCTGAAATTGAGGATGCAAAGAAATCTGTCCAGTTTAAATTGTAAGGTAGCTGACTTATAAATTAAAATTGATTTGTTTGCTCGGACAAACTAATGCTTGGATTAGTGTTTTGGGAGATGGCAGAAAAGAGGTTTCAGAACGATGTCATATTTACAATACATGTTTGAAATGTCATAAGTGGACTGAAGTAGGAGATACTAACAGTGCCAACTAAAAGTGTGTGACCTTAGGTGTGCAGTAGCATATGCTTTTGTGGGAATATGTTGGGTATGAGCTGGCAATGTGAGCTTGAAGCCTGGAAATCCATTTGTGCCTTGGTCTGAAAAAAAATGAAACATGGCCAGCAGGTTGAGGGAGGTGATTTTACCCCTCTTCTCTGCTCTCCCACCTGGAGTGCTGCATCCAGCTTTGGTGCCTCTAGAACAAGAAAAACAGGAATGTGTTGAAGTAGACCCAGAGGAGGGATGTGAAAATCATTTGTGGGGTGGAACCACCTATTAAGGCAGGCTTAGAGAGTTGCGGTTTTTAATGCCTGGAGAATAGAAAGCTCCAGGGAGACTTTTTACAAACTTGTATTATACAAAGTGAATTTATAATAGAGAGAGGCTTTTTGTCAATGCCAGTGGTGGCAGACAAGTGACAATGACTTTAAATTAGAATAGGTTGAGAATAGGTTTAGGTTGGACATATAGAACATATTATTTACACTGAGAGATTGCCCACTTGGTATCCCCAGGGATAAGAATATCAAGTGTACAAAAATATTTGATGATCTGGATGATCATTGGGAAACAATGACAAGTAGAGGCAATATGATTGTGCTTAGGAAGACTTTACTGCAGGCACTTCACTGTTGCACCAGTCTCTGGCATGCAATCATTAGAAGAAATCAGTTGGTTAAACTTACAAGAAATTAATTCTTGAGTGAATTCTTTTCTCTGATTATTGTACCAAGACACTGAATAATGTGATGCATCTATTGAAACCTGATTTTCATAGTCAGAAATGGAAAGATTATTGCAGATATGGCTAAAAATTGTTGTGCAAACTACAAAAGCAATTGAAGCTGAACATAAGGAATTGATTTCTAGCTTTATTAGATTTCATTCCTATTTTAGATCTTGTTTTTTAGAATTGGTTTTCACAACTCACCAGCTCATTACTAGTTAAGACACATGAGCATTGTCTTGAAAAATCAGCTGTTATATCGTTGCTGCTTTCTTATCTTTTCTATATGAAAATATGTCCTAGGGAGCAAGCTAAGTGAAAATGATTTTTAAGCCTTTGTTAGGACTTTTTGGAAGAGCTTTGGTTGTAGACTAGTGACTATTTCTAGAACTTTTTGCTAGGGAGCAGAAACTGCTTCCCCTCTCAGCTCCTCAATAAACAGTGTTTTTCTCTTGTCTCTGAAGGTTTGCTTGCAGGTACTCATTCCCTTTTTATTTCTTTTCCTCCATTTTCTCATCCTATCACAACTCTATAGAGGTAGATAATATGTCATAGATGAAAAATTTTCTTGTCTTGAGGCTGTAATGAAGCTGAAAGAATGTACTATACGGCAATGTTAGCCTGACTCCATGCTGATTGCTTCTTATGTGGTAACACTGTATGAGAAGCTACATGCATGTACATCCTGTTTGATATTCAAATTTGCTTAACTCAAATATATTGTAAAAAAAAAAAAAAAAAAAAGGCTTTTTCTTCTGATCCCTGACTTAAAGTGGCAACATGTATCTTATGGTAAATTAAAAACAATGTCCTGTCTCTATGGAGGGTGAGGAAGAACTTACAGTGGCTAAGTAGCAGCAACCCTTAAATGTGAAGAGAATGGTGGAGCAAACTCTACTTTCTCTTGTCTTTATTTGCGTTTTTCATAGAGCTTGTTTTGCATATTTTTAAGAATGTCCTTCTGGCGATTTTTAATGATTGTTGTGACTTTTTTGTGTCCTTTAAGGGACTCAGTAGGAAGCCTTCTGCTTCCACCCCAAATTTCTACTCCCATGAGGCCCTACTTCACTAGCAGAGTCTTGAAATATGCAGATGACCCTTAAAATTTCTCAAGCACTCTGACTTGTTTAAAATAGGCCTAGGGTGTGCCATTATAAAGTAGTACTTCTCTCTTAAGTAAGAGGAGGGTTTTTCTACTACTGACTCACAAACATGCAACAAATCTACATGGCTGGCATAGATTTTTATGGCTGGAGAACCAGGAAACAGCAGGTGTACACCCCAGGCAATCCTGAAAAATAAATATACTGTTACTCATTATTCTCTGGGGACCTGGGGGAGAACTACTAACTTTTGACTTCAATTTCATATTAAATGTCCAGGTGTTGGATACAGTGAAGACCAAGAGAATTGCAAACAACAATGAGCTAGGGAAAAACCCAACAAAACCAGAAAGAAACTTCCACTAGAATATATCTTGTGAGAGTAAGGTACCACCTGTAGAGAACTGGGAAGATGCTTGAAGCAAGGAAACTGGTTATATTTTCACTTTGGCTTATCCATGTGTTTGTAGAAAGTCTGAAAATTTTAATTTAGAGGAAAATTCAATCTTTTGAGTTCAAATAATGTTGAATTTTCTTCTGTTTTCCAACTGTTATTAATATTCAACCTAAAAATAATTTTTTAAGTGAGTGACAGTATTACAGGCCTCCTTAGAGGAATTGAAGTCAGATAAAATTCTGATTTAAGTGTGGATTTTGTCTATTCAGTCATGAATATTGTTTATTATCGAAACCAATATCTAGGACAGCATTTTTCAAATTACTGAGGTTAGCATAAAGAAAAACAAGTTGCTTCAAGGGCTTTGAAATCATAGGAGAATTAAGAGTGTCTCTTGATTTTGCGAAGCTCCACATTGTTCAATGACATCATTACTGATTGACTGGTATCCCGCCTTTTATCTTTACAAGATGTTCTCAGATAAAACAGAATTCAAGGCAAAGAGATCAGATGAGTGCAGAATAGTAATTTGTCCAAAGATTTAAGCCAAATTTTTTTTCAATTTTTTTGATGGTGAGGCTTCTTGGACACATATTTGTCGTGGTGTGTGAGGCAGGTTTGTGTTTTGTATTATATCACTGAACTGAGTTGCATCACATCAAAAGCTACAAAACACAGCAGCAAAGCCTCACCTCAAGAAAACAGGGAATATCAAACATACCAGACTAAAGAGATGAATTTAGAATACCTATTTGACTGAGGAGTTAAAACAAACCCATATTCAGAGATCTCTCTAGTCCTGTGTTAAATTTTTTTAGTTCTTGACTAAATTTACAATCCTTACAATTTTCTTACCCGATTCTGCTATCACTGGAGTTTGCTGCTTGATATTGAAAGACAATTACAAGATAGGCCACCCTTTACCTTTTTTGTTTCTGGATGCTACAAAAGAAACAACTGAATGTTTAGGGCAGTAACATAAAGTCAACTTAAATTTTGAAGTGAAGGCTGTCATTCTTCTTTTTTTTATTTTTCAAATTACTGATGCAATTATTCTCAAACTGATCTGACCTTTGAAATTCCTCTCTACAGTTTGACAAGACACTATGACAGCTGGTTTAGTGAAGGGATAATTATTTTATAGAGTTGTAATATGAATTGCATATTCAATTTTTTCTGAGAAGACAACATGACAGATAGATATAATAGAAGAGCCACTAATATGGAGTTATTAAAGTAGTGGCAAATATGTAACAGCTTAGAAGCAATTTTTCCAGGCTGTTCCAAGAGTGTGACATTTACTCTTTAATGCATCAACATACTGTAGTTAAGTTAGTGATATAAGTGTTTACCATTTATCAAAGAAAATTCCACAAAGATCACTCATGTGATTGTTTCTAGACTTAAATTTTCACTTTTATTTAAAATGAACATGGAACTTTTTGCTATCTTACTGTATTGTAAGATGTTAGAACTATTTGTACTAACACTCTAAGACTAAAAACTGAATATAAACTTGATTTAGATATGATAGATTAAATTTTGTCGGGTCAGAGCTAAGCTTTGACAAGCATTACTTGCATCCTAGATGAAAATATGAAGTGTTTAAAATTAAATAGAATATTTCTAAGTTTTTTTTTAAAGTCCTGGCCTTGTGCCATTTTTAATTTTACATCCAGGCAGAAAGCTTAATTTGATGATAAACATTATTGATAATGCATGCTTCTTCAAACCATATTTACTGTGATGTGTGAGGCCGGATAACTGTCTTGTATAATATATCATAACACTTGGTAGAGTTGCATCATATAAAATTCAAAAACAAAGTTTCACCTCAAGAAAATAGGAGGTTATTCAGCATTTCAGGTAGACAGCTTGCTGCACAATGTTCACCTAAAATAACTTCTCTTGAAATTGGTTAACAACCCCTCTAATTTACAGCATCTGAGACTAAGTAGTTTCTTCCCCATCATATCCTCTGGCTGATTCAATTTGCTTGCATGAAGCGCAGATTCTTGGCAAGTAAACTCATTTACCAGCAGACATTTAGACAGAAATGCATTGACTGAGATTTTCAGCTACCATTCTTTTTGCGTATGCAGAAGCACTCCAGCAGGAGTCATCTCAAATTTACACTGCATCATGACATTGCAATATCCTCCACAAACAGATGTGGTGAGCAATAGTGGGGAATGAACAGAGAAGCAGTGGAAGCCTGGACTTCTGGCAGTTCACCATCTTTTACTGAAGCATGCTTACTTACACTTCAAGTGCTTGCAAAATATATGGCATATGAAAGGCATTTCATTCATGATACATAGGGGAAAAGGGATTTTTGTGAAATTCCATTATCTGAAGGGTCCATGGGTATGGTGGTTTCTCCCTGGGAGCTGCTTACCGGCAAGCAGTGAACCTCAGACCAACCAAAACTGTGTGGGTTTCTCAGATCAGCCGGCTGAGCGTGGATAAGGCTTGGAAATGAAGAGTGGGTTTCTGCCGTGGGTTTGGAAGGTGTTTATTAGGTGCAGCTCCATGTGCAAAAAGCACGGCCTGGCCTGTCCTTCTCCCATTTGTACCCCAGGACACAGCCTGAGGCAACAGGAGAATTCGGGCCCATGGATGAAAAGAGGTTGTGTGTTCCAAATGGGGACACTTAGCAGGACAATTGAAGAGGGCAGGTGTTGGGCACCTGGCCGAATGGGAGATGGTCTCGCCTCAAGTTACCAGGGTGATTGACAATGGGCTCCCCTCTGGGAGATACCATGGTGGTTTTGGAATGGGTGAAGGGATTTGGGAAGGAACATACCAGTACAAAATATATAAAATACATATAAAACTTAGAAAGCATCAATCATGCATTGCAACACATGGGGTAAACTTATCTAAGCAAGCCCTTCACTGCTGGAAATGAAGCCTGTTCTTGGACAAAGTACGTATGGCTTATAAAGATCTCAAAAGTAGTGTGAATGTCAAGACACTAAAGAAAAGGTAGCTCTTTCCTGAGAGGAATTACACTAAGCAGCTGGCATTGAAACTCTTCAGCATTTTGTAGAGCTCTCAATTTCTTTACCTCTCTTTTTCATTTATCTGTCTTCCTAAAACATTCTACATTTAATTGTGACATTGACATGAACAGATAAGACAGATTGGATCCTGGGGGACATATAAGTTTCATGCAGACAACTTCATTCAAAACTAGAAATAATTAGATGAAATTCTTTCACCCTTCACTGTTGCAAGTGCTACTCAGTGGCCACTCCTCTCCTTTTTCCGGCATAAAACTAGAGGTGGAGTTAGCCTCACAGTGAAGATTAAATTATGGACTCCTACTACTCTATCAGTACTGACAGAAAGTTTCAAATAAATATTGACCGTAAGTGATCATGTGTTAAAATTTAAGTTTATGTTTGGAAAAATTGAGGAATAGTTCCCTTTCAAGTTATACTACAGGCCCACAAACTTAAAGAAAGTTATATATTTAACTTGTTCATCAATTAAAAAATCTCATAGCCATATTAGACTTTGATTGTGCCTGCAAATCTAAGTTTATAAATATTGGAATATGCTCTGAAAACCATTAAATTTGGTCTCTGGTGGGGTAAGGGAAATGTAATTGAAATGCAAGTGGCAGATTTCATTATTTATGGTTTGAGATTTTTTTAAAGCACCCTCTCAGAATCCTCCTTGCATTTAATAAGGACATTAATTGATAAACTGTCACAAAGTCTTAGGAAGAGTTAGCAATTTTGCAGGTTGGAACTAACATCCTCAAGTTAACTGGGCCAGTACAGAGAAATAATGGGCTTTCTCTCTGAAATATTGCTTAATAACTGACCAGCTGCCAACAACCTCTGTAGCACTTTTGGCTTAATTAATTTATGAAGTGAGACTTCAGACTGAGGGCATTCAAAGGAGGGAGCAGAGTTCAGTGCTGGGGTGTCAAAGGCATTAAAGGTCACGTCAAAAAGGTCTTTCATGCAGCATAAGCTTTAAAAAATATATTGTTACCTCTAGAATAAATATTCAACACTGTCATTCAGGGTGATTTTGTACAAAATGTGGCAGATGAAAGCCCCCACAAGTATATATTAACATAGCCCCTTGCAAAATCTATTTCTGTTCAATGATTCTTCCTCCAAAAAGTTACACTGTTGGGAGCTGAGAATCAACCAGCTCTTCTCTGTCAGACCTCACCCATTAGGAATGCAGATTTTTTCACATTATTTTTCCAGCAAACACAGCTTACTCTGCTTAATTTGAGGTGTGTAAAATTCACACACATTTGACAATACATCCATTTTAAGCATAGCCATAATTCCTGTTTAGATACAATGTAGATATCTATGTTACAAGCTCTATCTATGTTACAAGCTTTTATTCTGAAGTATTTACTCCAAATAACTTCCTTTCTGCTCAAAAGTTGAATGAGTGAGATTTTGTCTTCCTGTAAAATAGCACAAGTATGTCCTCAGGATCTGATTCTTTAAATAAAACAGTAAACTTTCATCCTTTGTACTCATGAAAGTGTTCAGATAAAAATGCTTCTCTAGATTAATGCAAAGTCTAATATATAATGTTCTCTTCTCTTGATCCACTGTATTTTGATTGGTATGGAGCCTAGGTGGCATGTTTTGAATTCTGTCTCACTCTATATTAAAAACAAAAACAAGAAAAGGGAAAAAACCTAAAGTGTTTCAGTTGGTAATAAAGTTTGTTCCACAGTTTGCATCAGTTCTACTGTCCTAGACAAAATCCACAATATGGATTAAGTATCTTGGTTATCACTGGTTTGACACATTCCCTACACTTACCTTTTGCCACATGCTGTAACTGGACAAAGAGTTATGATGGTTCTACCTACAGAAGCATAACTGCACTGATGTAATCTCTAATCATGCCACAGGAGACTCCTAGTGTAAAAATGTCTCTTTACACCAAGCAAAATTTCCTGTCTCTTATCATAACTTATGATGAAAACGATATATTTATCCTGGAATAGGTGTTTACAGAAGACTTTATTGACTTAAAGACATTACTACACAGAAGGTAAGTTATTACAAGCTGAAGTGTAGATAAAAACTTTTGCCTAATATTTTAAATCATTGCTATCACTTAACAACATATACACAATCATCATTAAGACCAATATTTTTGGAGAGTTACTATGATACTGTTTCCAAAATGCTTGTGACATTGCTATTGCTAAGTCTATTAGAGTTAGAGATTCTAACTCTACTTTTTATGAAGAGCAGCTAATTAAAAAATAATGCTGTTACATTGCTTGTTATTTTGTGAATACAGAAACTTTCTAATATATTATGCAGTGTGAACAACTTCTCCATACCATATAAGAGAACGATTTTTAATATCTTCCTACTGTCATCTCTATGCCACAGGTTTCCTGTATGTTCCTTAACATTCTCGTGAAATCTCTGTAGTATTTTGCCACCAAGCACGTGACACCACATTTCTCATTGCTTTCAAGGTCTTCGTGTTCTAATATAGTGCTGAAGTCCTACTTGATTTCCAAGGGATAAAATAAGGTTTAAAGATCTTTTTCATGCAAGTGTATTGTGCTTGCATCCAAAAATGACTTTTGGTTCTGAAGGTAGAATGTGAAGACAGAGAACACTATTTCTTGTCGGTTTTGCTATACTCTGGCTGCTTAATTAAGTTCTATCTTGTCCCATGCAGTCCATTTGCTCTTCTTAAAAAGCATGGAGCATTCTGGGTTCTGTAAGACTTGCTTATGTCAGCAATACCCTATAATGCTAAGCACTTAAACTCTAAGCTGTACACAGAAAATATTAGAAGTATACTAGTTATTTCTAACACCATTAAAAAGTAAAATTTTCCCTTTCAGCCTTCTTTACCACACACATTGTCAAATGAAATCTACTTAAAAAACATATTTTAGCATTCCATCACAGAAATTTAAGGCTAAAATCTCTCAAAAGAAAATGCCTAGGTAAAATTATTGAAAGTACGGAATATGGAATCAAAGTTTAATGAAGAAACTTAAAAGTTCAAAAGTTGAACCAGAAGAACAAGGTTCTCAGTTGTTCTCCAGAGTTTCTCCTGTTTTTTTTAAAAAATGCATTTAACTGCTAAACGTAGAAAGAAAACCTTGAAAATTAGTGTAATTAGGTAATTTACTGTCCATTTGAATTTTTTGGAGTTTGAATACTTGTTCCAAAGTGGTGCAGTCAAAATTATTCTCCTATGACAAATATGGACAACATGGGTAGAGGTTTGCAATAGTCTGGTGTGAAAATTATATGTCTTAACATTTAATGTGAAATTTAGTTAAGGAACTTTATTTAAAGAGACGTCTAATGCTATTTTAAATTTTGGAAAACTATGTATCATTAGTGTCATGGTGCATCATTTTCATTTGATGGGAAAATCAAGCTTATGCAAATACACTGCTTCATGAATCATCCAGACTGCAGTTCTCATTGGGTGAGATGACTACATGTTTTCACTGACTGTCTCAAAACCAAATGCTTTCTCATGATGGAATCTTTTGTAGGAAGAAGTGACACTTTTAGGCAAGTACTCATGTAACATCATCTTTTTTTGAAAAACATTTTTCAAGAAACTATTTTCAAAGTATTAAACATCCTTGTATTTTAAGTGGATATTAAGTTGTATGTCATGAAAGTATGTAAGAAGAGGCCATGACATTATAATTTGTCCTATATCAAAATAAATACACCATTTATCTTTCTGTTTAACAACATTTGAGAGAGTTTAAGGGAATATTAATAGTTTCCATTTGAAACTTTTAGATTGAGATACTGTTCTCAATATAGGTAATGTTTAGTCTATAAAAACGTATTTGATTAGAGGAAAGCATTACTGTCCACAACATGCTGATAATATAAATATACATCAGAATTCAACTATAAAGGTTGATATGATCAAGCCATTTAACCACAGAGGCCTGAAGTATACTTCTGGGAGTGCATTTTTAAATTTAATTTTAATTCATAAGTTTATGTTCTTCTGTAAAATGGTTTGCTCCTTGTACCCTTTTTGTTATCCACTTTTGGTTTATCCTTGTCTTCTCCCCAGTAACAGTTTTGTGATTGATCCTGGTTTTCCATATGTCTTCTCCCCACCAGAGACAGTTATCTGCCCATCACCTGGCGAGTAACCTCCTGTTCCTGTCCATCACTTTGGATGCATCTCCCTGCTTCTGGAAAATTCTAGGAGAGGCGTCGAGTGATTGGACAGAATCCATACTGTCACCTCCTACTGTTCATTGTATGGTTATTTTATATGTTTGTTTATGATATGAGCCACCTCCCCGTCGTACCCTATTGGTCCTTGGTTGAACCCCCCCGCCTCCCTTTAAAAGGTCCTCCCCGGGATCAGTCTGTGTCGCTCCAGAGGCAGACGTCTGGAGGTGAGGACTCCACACTGGAGTTCCAAAAAACTCGTTGTGACCAAATCTCTCGAACGTCCCTCCTTCATCCTTCTGCCTCTGTCTCGCTGACTCTGCTGACCAGCCAAGACCCACCAGTGTTGGTATCGGAGCTGGGGCTAACCGGGCTTGTAAATGCAGGCACCGTACCATATACTCAAAAAACGTCATTCATAAAAATTATTCCTTTATTGTAAATTGCCTGCCTCTCTGACCTGTGCACTTTGATAGCATTGCTTTTCTGTTGCAATGTATTTCATACTTAAAAGATGATTTCATCGCATTGAATAGCAGCGTTTTTGTAGTTATCCTGAATTTACAGCCAAACTTCAACAAAATTTGTTGATAAAGATATATGATAACTAGATGGGTACAGAAATAACAGAAATTAGTAAGAGTAATAAATCAATCATGGAATCATGTACTTGTGACTAAGAAGTACAATTCATCCTGGATTACTGTAAATATTGATAATTTCTGACAGGTCATTTTAAGCTTAGTCAAACTTGATTTAGGAAATTATTTTTGAAATAAATGTACTACAGATATGCTGAGCTGGCCTTGTCAAGCCACCAGGTGCTCACAAAGCCAATCTATCACTCCTGCTTCTTAGCAAGAAAGAGGAAAAAAAATTGTGGATTTTCCAAATTTAGTTTTGCAGTTTTAAAATGCTGTGCATAGAAGTTTTATTCAAGTATAAAGAACTCTTTAAGCACTTTTTTCTATGGCCTGTATTATAGGTAATTTGTTTCACAGAATTAATGTCTTGTTTATGTTTTGTCAGAGTTTAAAACACAAGTAGGGTTTTGTTCTGAGGTTTTCAGGAATTCATTCAATTATATGTTTTAAAATACAAGTCGCTATTTAGCTATTTCAATGTGATTGACTTGTTGATTTTGTTGAAGGGAAATTGAAAAACTTGAGTTGAAAATTGGAAGAATTTCCTTGAACTTCATTTTTTCTTCAGAGAAAGTTTTCTCTTCAAGGGATTGAAAATCAATAAACCCAGCAAAAATAATTGTACTAGAAAACTGGTTTTGCAGCAAAAACACTTGAATTTTTTATTTCTGTCTATTTTGCAGAGGTTGCATAGAGAATTGGTCACAGCTATAAACTTACTTTGTAACTGCTTGATAGTATTTATTGACTCTTCCCAAACCACTCAACAATGTGTACATTCGTGGACCTCTCATCTAGATCCAACAATTTTTATACTGCCAAAATTACACAGGAAAGTGTTTTGGCTTGTGGTTGCTTGGGTTGCCTCTGACTGCAATTTAACTGTCTGTGGCCCTAGTGGTAGATAAGTATGAAAAGGATTGGCACAGAAGGTAAAAACAGCAGAATGAAATTTCCTTAACCTTGCTGTGCAGAAAATACTTGCAAAGTCACAGCGTTCGTAAATTTTGGCACAAAACAAATGGTGCTTATGCCGCAGCATTGCAGACATAAGAAAGACTTTCTTTGTGGTGTTATACTTGTGATGTGAGAGTGTGTGTGGCCCGAGTTCAGAATCCTGAAGCTTTTTCTGACTTAATGCTGTATAGCAAAAATATTAGTGCCACAATGAATCCTACCTTACGTTTTGTGTGTTTATGTATCTGTGAGTAGTTATATACACAGCTTAATGTAAACAAAAAATGGTATTAGAAATAAACACTATAAAACTTAAGTGGCTCTTGGCTTCAAGTCATGTGATGTTTTCAAGGTTGTAGGTAATAATCCCTGTGCTGAAAACAAGTGACCTCAACAATTAGAGGCATCTCCTGCTTACTGATTAAACAGATGCTTTCTTCCCTGTGCTATAGCTTTTACCTTTTTGACTCTAGGGTCTGTGTAGAACACTTTTCATAATCTTTCTTACATATTGCTTCAATTACTTACAAAGTAAACATAACAATACTGCCTAATCTACCTTGGTTTTTTAGAGATACTTGCTTAAATCGCTTCCCTTTTCCAAAATGTGGCTTTCATTTTGGTGTCTGTAATTACTTGGGAGATTGTATTCCAGTCACCAATTGCAGACTCAAAAGATTTACTTTCATATCCATGGTTCATTACATACCTGCAAATCATGCAATAAAAACAGTTCAAGAAAATATTTGGTAAAAATTAATTGAACTAGCAAAAGAAAATATCTTCTCATAGAAAAAATAAGTAAGAATGTACAGTACTCTCATGTTATTGACAATGGCTGGAAACTTAGGCATGGAAATTAAAATCTTTTCTGCTATTCATGGAAAATAGATGTTGTCTTTTATCCTTCTGTCTCCCTCTTTGTGTCAGTGACCTTTGGCATCTGAGTTAAATGAGTTCCCCATTCACTGAGAACACTGTAGTTAAGTGATAATGTATAAACTGTGCATAGCCAGACTGCTTTGGAAAATTCTTTTATAGCACATCTGTGTTGTTCTGCAACTGCAAAAATTATGGGGCAGAGTTCAGAATATATATGCAGAATTTGAGCCGCAGTGCCTCAAAATTATAGGATGCAAAAGGGAGCAGAATAATTGGAAAAAATTAAATATCACAGTAAATGTTGATTTTCACCTGGTATGTAGTGTGATGAATATAAAATTCAGAGGATCTCAAAATACTAGAATAAGTTCTTTTTGAAAAATTATCTTTCCCAGAGAAAGTTATTTTAGTGGATTTCAGCCTCTGAAAGTTTTTCTAATAATTGTGTCAATGACTTTGTTGCAACAATTTGACTTATCTGAGCCAGCTTTCAATACTTAGCTATTACCTGCAACATATTCCTGACAACCACAGCTGATTCCAAATAACAAAATATTCAGGGAAAATATTTAGGGAAGGAAATAAATTGTTCTAAGATTAATGATATGCCTGCAGTAGTAAAGATATCCAATCTAGTTTACATCTATTGAATGATTTGGGAGCGTCACACAGATGTTGCGACAATGGTGAAACCAAGAGAATTCTTGCTGCCAAATTGCAAAAGTATAGATAGAGGGAGTGTTGGATGAAGAATTTTCTGGATGATCATGTCCAAAGAGCTACAGTAAATTGCTTATGGAAACACATACTGCTTAATATCCTAATCAACGACACTGACAGTAAGATACAGTGCACCGTCCAGCAAGTTTGGGGATGACATAAAGTGGCGCAGCTGTAGGGAAGGGACGACATCCAGAGGAACCCAACTGGCTTGAGGAGTAAGGTGAAGGGAACTTCATGAACTCCAGCAAGCCCAAGTACAAAGTACTGCACCTGGGTTGGAGCCATCCTCAGTATCATGACAGTCTGTGGGATGGATGGACTGAGAGCAGCCCCACAGAAAAGGATTTGAAGAATGGAGTGTTCATCCAGTCTGTGGATAAAAAATTGGACATAAGCCAGTGGTGTCTGTATACAGCTCAAACAGGCAATCATATCTTGACAGAATCAAAAGAAGTATGACCACATTGAGGGAGGTGGTGGGTCCAGTTCTGGGCTTGGTAATTTGAGAAAGACAAGGTATGACTGAGAAGATCCAACCAAGGGCACAAAGATGATGAGACTGGAGCATTTCTCTTGTGAGGAAAGCCTGAGGGAACTGGGCCTATTAACCTGGAGAAGAGGCAGCTGGGAGGGAATCTCATAAAAGCATACTAATATCTTAAAGACAGATGTCATGAGGATAGGCTCAGACTCTTCTCAGTGAAACTCAATGACAGTAGAAAGGGCACCTGAATATGGAAAGATCCACCTTAATATGAGGGAAACATTTTTTTCCTGTAGGAGTGACAGAGCACTGAAACAGGCTGCTCAGAGATGTTCTGGAGTCCTCCCTCTGGAAATATTCAAAACATAGCTGATCCCCTGCAACCTGCTGAAGGTGATTTGTTTCATCAGGGGTGTTGGACTAGATGATCTACAGAGCATTCTTCCAACCTAAACCATTCAGTGACTCAGTATGTTTTTGTGTGATTTGTCTGCTCTAGTCCATGCTCGTGAGTCTCTAGGTTGAGCAGAGAAGTTGTGGTTGACCCATTGCTGGACGTTTTCAAGGCCAGGTTGGATGGGACTGGGAACAACCTCGTCTGCTAGGAGATGTCCATGACCATGGCAGCAGGATTGCAAGTAGATGAACTTTGAAGGTCCATTCCAATATAAACATTTCTGTGATTCTATTATTACAGGAAAATATTAGTTATTGGAATCATTTCCCATGGGTAATATTGATTCACCCTCTCCAATTTTGGAATTCAGTGCTATGATCTCCAGCTTGCTTTGTTTTAACATGATCCTACACTGCATCATGTAAAACTATGTGCATTTTAAATACTACTTTGGCAAGGAAAGTCCTCCATGTGTAGGCAATTATTTGCTTTACTAAGGATAATTTGCCTTTGCAGTGAGAAAGGAAAATAGCAAGCCATAATTTTAAAAAACTACAGATACGTACCCTTACAGTGGAAACTGAAAACCACATGCCAAATCAAATAAAATATTAAAATGTAAACCTTCAAGTCAACATATACCAAAAGAACACAAGATTCTGTTATTATATGTCATGAAGTGTAAAAGGTTGTGTTACTTTGTTTTAAGAAAACCACACAGACAAAAAGACACCAAGAGAATTTATGGAGCTATGCTTTTCAGTTTATTTCTTTCTACCCAATATCTTTCACTACCAGAGCCATACCTGAGTTATAATAAATTATCTATTAACTCCATAATCTTAACTTTATATTAGTTTACTATTGAAAATTAGCAAGTACAATACCTGCTGCAACACTCAGTGATGTGATCTGATGTGATGTGGTGTGATGTGATGTAGACTTTCTATTACAGAAATTGTAGCTGTGTTACTATTACAGTTTTGAGCTGAAGAACATATAACATCCTTACAGGTGCAAAGAACTCCTCTCCCTAGGACATAATTTGAAAAATGCAGCAATACAAATCCTGGGGATGTTGGGAATCAGTTTGGTAGCAACAGTGGCAGCTAGTAACAAAAAGGAACTGGTTAAGGTGTGTAGGACAGTAAAGTAATATGTAACAGCAGCAGAGGGTCTGTTTTACATGTTGACTGGGCAAGCAGGTTAAGCATAACAAGTTCAACCTTTACTGATAATTTTCTTTTTGTGAGTCAAATGAGCTCGGTAATCAACTGAACTAGAGGGACAGAAGGAGCAGTCCCTATGCAGATAGAGAGAAGAGTAAGAAAATCACTTTTCAGGGTTTCGGGTCTACTTGCCCATTCTCTCTAACACCTGTTGACTTGAACAGACTGTCCTAGTAGAATTTGTGTCTTCCTGCATTGCATATGCTTCAGGTAGTATCCATGAGCAAGATGGATTATTTTATTTATAAACTAAATAAAAGAATACTTATCGGTTATATCAAATGATCTCAATACAGGTTAAAATTGTATGTTCATACTGTGTACACAAGACATATTCTCATGTTGGGGATACATTTGGAAAGAAATATAGAATTTAGAGATATTTTACATATAGTGTACACTATAAAGTGCTCCAAGGACAACGTAATTTAGGTAAGTGCAGTTATACAGACCCACAGAGTAATGTAATATTTCTAAAGATTATTTGACTGTACAATAAATGCAAACTTTATTAATTAGTTACCTTATTTAAAAATTAATGTTCAACCATTCGCATTCTTACCTTGTTTCATAAACACCTGTGGATATAAGTCTCTAATGCTCATCTATAATAACTTTAAAAAAACCTGTTGGTTTTGTATTACTACTTTTTCCCACAGATAAATAAAACAAATGTCATTCTGTGGATGCAAGGAGAAAGTGAAGTGTGAGATGGATTGAATATCTGCCAAACCTACTGTCAGGTTACTGACAAACTGAACCATAAGCATTCTCAATATGACTGGTTACACAAAAACAAAGCCATTTAAACAAATGAAACCTTATGACTGATTTGACAAATATGTTGAATTTTCAAATTCATAAAAGAAAATACATGACTGAGAATGCAGTGAAGATAGGTGAATTAAACTCTTTTAGCATGTCCCAGTTTTATGACAAAATTCTCTGAAGGGGACTGATAATGCCATAACTTATCAAAATGCCTAGTCTCTATTTTTGTACAATACATAATATCAGGTGTAAAATACAGCCTGGAAATAGCTTGAACAGGAAAGTAATTAAAAGCTTCATTATGGTTCAAACTGCCTAAAAATATGAAGAACAAAATGAGAAGGCCTAAATTCTACCTCTCAGTGTATGGGACAGTAATTAATACCAAAATGAAAGACACTATGTAGAATGTCCTTAAAACATTTTCATAATAGGTAACCCAGACAAAATGCCTTAACTCTGCAATATTTTATGTATTTCCTACTGTGAACTGGTTCTGTAAAAAAAGTAGGCAAAACATAGATTGCATTATTCATGCTAAATACAAATAACATGAATATTGATAGAGAGCTGTGGAGGACATGTATCTGTTCTGGTCAAAGTGCATTCAACTGAGGATCTGGGGAAAGACCTCACATCTTCTGATAGTCTGGAATTAAAACTGAATGGAGAAATTAGAGTTTGCTGGATTGGGTTGTTAGACTAATGCTGGTTGTCTCTGATTTGGAGAACTAGTTCTGCATGATGAGTAGTGTCTGATACTGCAGACATTTACAGAGAAATAGAGCAGACTTGAAAATGAGCTGGAAAAAAGGTATTGTGGATGAAGTTGTATGAAATAAACTGTTATGGAAGCTGGGTAAATATAGAGGTGTGTATTATTTAAATTTGAGTTGATATTGACTAAATCAAAATAAAAGCATGTAGCAGCCTAGACCTGTAACTCCAATCTTGGAGGTGTTACCCTGTCCAAGAAAGCTGTTTGCAATGAACAGCTGTGGATTGCAGCAGTGCAATTTCGAGCAGGTTTAAGTGTTCTTGCATCTTGCATGTGGAGAAAATAACCAAAGTCCTTGGACAAGGCAGAGGGGGAGAGAGAGCGAGAGAGAGAGAGAGGGAGAGAGGGGTTCTTTGGGTACTAAAATTCTGGAAGTTTGCAATGTCCTCACAGCCCCAGCTATTTGGTGTTTCTGCCTGGAGTTTCTGCTGCTTTTGTTTGTACTGTTTAGTGCGGTCATCTTCCTTACTCACACAGATGTATTTCTATCACACGCAGCAGTGACAACCAGCAGTTCCTCCTTGGGCCTCCATTTTCAATCTCATTTGTATTTTCAATGCCATTGCTGCTATGTGCTGAACTCCACATCATAGCAAGATATATCTGGTACCAAGGTACACGTTGCCCAAGTTCTCAAGTTAAGTTGATAATATGCAAGGACTGGGGAGGACAAATTTAGTGGATGGCAAATTAAGCCTAAGGCCTGTGGCATGTTTCTAACATGGCAACATCACTGTTAACATGAAAGGTCATTCACTATGTTTTTAGGTTACTAATCAAATAGAGCATTAGGCTTCTATCAATGTCCTCAGTATCAGCAATAAAGGTAAAATCAATGTCCATACGTATCCCAGGTCTCTAGTTCTGTAGGCTAGACTACAGAATTCTTCCATTCTACTTCCATAAATTTTTCATGGGCTACTTCATATTCATACCTTTTTTCTTCAAGGAATTAGTCGTCAAGACTATTTTGAGATAATGTGTTGACACTTTACTATGAAAACCTGCACTCACTTTATGTAAAGTATGACTTGGAGATGTCGTACTTTCATTTTGGAGTGATGATGGTTGAATAAAACTTCACAGAATAAGTCAGCATTTATTATAACATTTAACTTTCTTGGATATATTTCAGGCTGCTGTGCTACTAAAGGCTGAGACAGCTTATTTTCACATATACATTAAAGTGTTTTTTGATCTATTTTCAACTGTGAATATGCATACAATATACTCATATTGGTAGATAAAATAACTCTCTCCAAAGACCAAGAGATTCTCCCTTTTAAAGTGGCTAATACTTTCTCTAAAACTTTACCGTCTTTCAGTTCTAACCAAGTAACAACCATGTGTGTATGCGTGTTTATATAGCATGTATTCTATTAAAGAGACAGTCCAAAATGATAAATCTTTAATCTGCAAGAGCTTTTGTTATCTGAAAATCCAAAACCATTATTTTCTTTCTAAGCAATGACGATATTTAACATTAACTCATTAATGAATTGGTGAATTCATTAGTGAGGCACACTTTCCAGGATTGCAAAACTTAAGTAGCTTTTTTGAATAATAATCAAAAATATTTATGGTAAATATGATTATGGCTTCTGTATAGTTGCACAAAACCACTTAAAAAGGACAACAATCCTGCCACTTCAAATTTAGGCAAAGCAAAGCAGCTTGTCCATGAATATCCATTTTTTTATCTTTGTAGTGGCATGATGATACAGACTTAAGTGCACTTATGAATAGTTAAAAAATTTTAATTAAAACTTTACCTGAAATTCACCTGAGATAGACAATTTCTGTGAAGAACTGAACCAGAGAGGCTGGAGTACTAACTTAGACTATTAATATGTGATTGAAAATAGTTTCTTCAAATAAGAAATACTTCATATGTTTATTGACAAATCATGTTAAAATTATTATTGATGAAAACTCTTCACTCTTCGTTGGCTTCAAAATAGGTCTTGGAAAAAGGATCCTGCAGAAGGAGTCAGATCCCACCTGAGTATCTCAAGTACTTCTAGAATGATGGAGATTAGATCTGTTCCTTGAAGGGTGAAACAAAGCTATTCACAGTCAAGAGATCAAAATAAAGTAAGATTAAATGGTATTAAAATTGTCAGACTCTACTCACAGAAATATCTATGGATTTAGAATTTGATGACTTCATAGCTAGATCAACCTCCACAAAGAACTTGTGCCCACTTAAGAAATGCTGCTGTAAAGCACTGTTTTCACACTTCTATATTTAAACTGTGCAAAGATGCATGAAGAAGGCATTCCAAAGCTTATTTTCTCCTGACCCTTCTTCCTTAAAAAGGATATGTACTCAAAAAACTGATTTGGTGGATATATAAGACAATTTCATATTCAAAAAAATAGGTATGAAATTTTTACCTACCCTTCTGAGTATATTTCCGGCAGAATACATAGGAGACTTCATGACACTGATGGGTTGAGAAACTTTTTACTTCTGGCTGGATGTTGCCAAGCAATGGTAACATATCTCTGTCACTAACTTGAAGCACAGATTCCCAAAGATACTTAGAAACTTAATGACTGTTGACACCAACTCAAGGTAGGTATTTCAATACCATTAGCAGTCTCTGATTCAAAAGACTCTTTGCTTTGATGAAACCATAACTATTGGAGCAGAAGTGTGTATTTAAATGCACACAGAGATTGCATTTTACATATTACATTTAGAATGGCTGAATTCAGGTTTTTATAATGCCTGTAGTTAAATAATCTTTCTTCATATTTTCTCTTTTATTTCCCCCAAAGAAATTAGAATCAATATATAATCTCTTTGTTCAAGGTTCTTAACTTTGCGAATGTTGGTAATATTTCTCACAACAAATACAAAAATGAAAGGTGGAAGTGAAAGCTAACACCATTTGATGCAAATATAGTTTAACTAATTTAGCCAGAATTTCTAAAATAATTAAGACAAAATGGATGTTTTGTATAAATATAAGAGCAAATTAAAAATTAGAGTATGTAGTACATTGTATTAAGTAGTACATCTCAGCACATACATGTTAGTTGTATTGCATCTGTATTGCAGGATACTGACACAAGTTTTTGATAAACTTAATTCTCTGCAACACAGTGAAATTTAACAGGATGTTGACCTTCGTCTTCCACTTTTTGGAAATTTAAATGTAAATACTGACTGGTTGGTTGAGCTAGTGTCTTTATGGACAATTCCACATGTTCTTTAATCATGAAACCTGGTAAGCAAGGAGATATTAATGGAACAGGAATAAGTTAAGTTTATTGAATGGTGTTTTACTGTTCATTGGCTAAGAGACATCAAGCGGCTCTTTATCAGGAAATGTAAGATCTGAATGTTGGTACAGACAGTTCTTGTAAAAATACCCCTCTTTTGAACATGCATAGTACTGGCAGAGCTCTTAGATCTGAGCTACAGAAGACAGTGCATCTTGGATCAATGGCTAATGGCCACAGCAATTAGGGAGAAGGAAAAACCTGAATGGAAGTAGTGGCTGGCCAGAGAATATTTCTTACCTGAACTTCTATCTTCCAGCAATATACTTGTTGTATTTGCTCTTCATTCCTCCCCCCAACCCATGAGTAGAACCTATCACCTGGCTTTGTTGAATTTCATGAGGTACACACGGGCTCATTCCTTAGGCCTGTCCAGCATGCTCCAGGGAGGCATCCCCTTCCTACAGTGTGTCAGCTGCGCATCATCTTCAGGCTTGCTGACAGTGCACCTGGTCATGCTTTGGGTAAAAGCAACCTTAAGATCAGTTTTCAACCATACTGCCAAGGGCAGGGAAAATTTTCACAAGACCAAATTGCTCAGAGCACCATCCAGTTTGGCTTTGAACATTTCCAGGTATTGGTATCCAGGATATCCATTTTCTGGATAGCCTGTCCCAGTGCCTCACTACTCACACAGCAAAGAGCTTCATCCTAATATCTAATCTAAACCTACTGTTTTTTAGTTTTAATCCATTCTCTCTTGTCCTGTCGCTACATGCTCTTGTAAATAGGCCCTCTCTGTCTTTTCTAGAGGTTCCCTTCAGGTGCTGAAAGGCTTCAATTAAGTCACTCCAAAGCCTTCTTTTCTCCAGGCTGAGCAAAACCAATTCTTTCAGCCTTTCCTTGTGTGAGAGGTTCTCCAGTTCCCTAAATCCTAAGTCTAAATCAAGATCCTGTTTTTTATTACCACTGATGAAGAAAGAAAATAGCAATTGTCCTACTCTTGAGAGATAGCAATCGTTACTGGTTTCCATTTGGACTTTGAGCCTTTGGATTTCATCTCTCAGAATGTGTTCATCCAGCCAGTTCCTTATTCATCTGACAGCCTATCTCAAGCCCTTATCTCTCCAAGATATGGCCAAAATGTTGTGGAGAGCCATAACCAAGGGCCCTGTGTTAGGTGAAGTAAATTACATAGGTTCCTCTTCTCAACTTATGCAGTCGCTCCACTGAAGATCACTGCAGGTTAGGCGGACACAATTTGTTGTTGTTGAGGTCCTGTTGGCAGTCCCTAATTTCCTCTCCATCTTCCATATTCTTCAACATAACTCTCAGGAAGATCTGCTTTGTGATTGTACCAGACACACAGCTGAGGCTGACTGGTCAGTAGATTTCAGGGTCTTCTTTTTCAACTCCTTTTAAAAATGGAATGGGTGACTATTTTCGCAGTCATTGGGGATTTCTCCTGAGTGGCAAAGCTTCTGAAGTATGTGCTCTGCAAGCACACCAACCTATTAACAGGATTTCTGTCGATGCACCCATAAATTTTGCAGCAATCTTGTAGTAATGCAATTATATGTATAGCTTTCTTACAGTGCTTAATTTGGTTAGATTTACCTGGAGACCCAAAGGTGAAGTACTTTTATACAGGCACACAGAAAGACACTAAGTGCATAAGCCTGTTTTTCATGAGAGTCCAGCTTAAAAATGAAGTTCATGGGGAAAATATGCACAGAGTCTTCCTGAGCCAAAAATTAATAGATTTTACTGGTCTATTTTTTTCTCTCTCATTCCTATTTACTTTGAAGCAGAAGCATACATTCTTTTTGACTTTTTCATCTTGCACGCAAGTATGGACAGCTTTTATAGGCCAGTATAATTTATGCAAATTCCATGTTAAATCTGTGTGTAAAACTGCCAATAAGAGCACTGAAATATTGACAGATGTGGTTCTTCCTGTTCCCCATTCAAACCAAAGTTCTGGTATAAAAGGAATTTTGAAAGAGACAAGTATGATCTCAATTATTTTCTCAATTCAGTTGAATTGACTAACAGGGACAGAGTATTAGATCATATTTTTTATTTCAAAAGTGTATGCTCAAATTGATCCAAAATATAAAGTATACTAAAACGTGGAATGTTAATATATTTATAGTGCATTTTACTGGGTTTACTTCTCAGCAAAATTGCATAGGTGTCTTTTCTCTGTATTTGTGTAATTTATGTTTCATTTCACGCCTGACTTCTACAAAGCAGGTATCTACAAAGCAGATAGTTAAAGATTAGATACCAATAGAAATTAAATGTTACCATGTTAAGGTGACAGAGGTCTCTGATGTGATTGTCTCCTAAACCATTCTGCTAGTCTACCATATTGTAGAGTTTTTATGGACTTAAAAGATGGAATTTTTTTCATTAACTTTTCAAAGATGAACTTAGAAGGCTTAAAATATACCTAGTTTGGTATGTTTTACATAATTTGTCCCTGCAAATGTGGAAGTACTTATTTACTCTCTGATGAGTGTATCTGCCCAGCCTAGACTCATTTGGTATGGTGCTGTTCTCTTACACAATTACTTCAAAATGAGGTAATAGGAAATCACTCAGAATGAATAACCTTTCTGACGACTTGGCCAGTGCAGGATTTTGTAGGTGCAAAGTTTTGCTTCTGATATCTGCTTTCCAAAATGTTCATGGATGAGAGGCATGCCTACATTTTGTCGGTTTTGGCCTCAGTTGAATGTAGATGTTAAGTACAGCAGAGTTGCTCCTCACTGACTTTTGTTTAGCACATCTTTCTGGAAATAGGACACAATTCATTGTTAAAAGTTCCCGCATGAAATACACCTGCACCAAAACTGAATGATCCATCTGAGCAGACTTTATGGCAAGAGCTTATAGGTGAAGTCCCAGTGATCACAGTGATGGAAAATTTGCTGTGCTTCTGGTTTTGTGTGAGTCTTAAGATAGATTTTGTCAGTGGTTTTTCTATTTGAGTTCACAGCCAATCTACTTCAGTTGCTCCTCCTTGCCTGTGTCTGTGTGTCTTCTTTTATTCTTAAACACCTGGAAAACAATGGTGTTTAATTTGTTGACACAGGCCACTAAACCATCCCATTACTGTGAGCTATGTTGTATTAATTACTAGGATGCCATTACATCAATTCTGTAATCAATGTTATACTTATGCCTTAAGTTTTAGCTTTCATATTTTTTAGATTCTGTACTGCCTTAGTGTGTGACTAAACTTCATACAAAGCGTTAGCAAGTTCACTTCATAGGACAGTTAGACAAAACAATCCTTTTCCAGCTTGAGAACCAAGGACACTGTTGCAGCTTTGGGCTCAAAAGGTATAAACAATGGTGAATTGAGGAGAGAAAACTGGGAGGATGGGACTTCATAATCTGTAGCTGTAACTGGACAATTGACCCCCATATGTAAATGGACCTAAACTTATAAAAGTGTGAAAACTTGTGACCAGTCGTCCATCTTGGATAGAGCCATGGCCAGACTCTTGTACTGCCTAAGCTGTATCCTTTGAAGGCCTTTCAGTAAATACCTACTTTATTCATTTAACTCTGTCTAGCCTCTGTTCCGGGTCAGCCTCTCTAGGCATCAGTTCTGGCACCCCAGGTGGGACAAAAGGCACCTGGAAAATCAGATTCCAAGAGACAGTTTCTTAGGATTAGTATTGAAAAACTTGCACAGTCTAACTGGTGGAGAGTCATATCTTTTTAAATCCAGACTTACCAAACTCTCAGAAAAAATGTGGCCAACGTATGAACTAGGTGACAATGAGATGTGGCCTGAATTCGGTAGCTTAGATAAGAAATTAATATCAAGCTTGATGTCTCACATATGAGAAGACAAATATTTCAAAGAGTTAGAATATGCTAGGCTTTTTTATGGCTTTCTCATGCATGGGCTGTAGCAAAGCCCATCAGCAAAGAAAAAGAAAAGAACATATATTGGTTTTAAGGAAAAAAAAGGGGAAAAGTGAAAAGGAAGAGCCGATATTGAATAGTAAATGTAAAAATAAGGAGGAGGGAGAGTTAGATCTAGTCACCCTCACTTTGAGGGCAGGGCCAGTCATGCTCACGACCTACTACCAATACCTGCTGTTGTTGTATACTTTAATGGCTTCTTTGGCAGCCAATGTTTTTTGCTCATTGATACCGTACTACAATTATCTTTGACCTCACTCTTTGTTGACATATTTGGCAGTATGCACTTAATAATGAGCTCCTTAATTTTGAGCTGTAATAAGTTGCATATGAAAATGATTTTTGGTTTTGAACCATGCTTCTCAATTTACTCCTCTGGCATATGAAAACTGTGGAGGGTGACTAATATTGTCAGGACTGGTAATTTATGTAGTCAATTTTAAGTCTTTGGCTTTTTATAGCCAGGCTCTTAAGTAATCAAACTGTGACCTCATCTAATACCACTTTTAACCTCTTTTCTCCTCTGCAATTTATTTCCTATCTTCATTTTCATAACTTAGAATTTCTGTGTGGATTGACTACATGTTTGTAAATTTGTCCTGTGACAAACCCAGGAGGTTTGAACACACCATCAGATCCCTTTGATGAAGCTCTTTGGGTGCTGCCACCCTTCTCACTCTATGGGCTTGCAAGTTCTCACGAGGCTTTGTGTGGAAATTTAAAGGCCATGCCAGAGATTGTCTGCCAGTGTTTTCTAAATTCTCCCTGCATACAATATGATCTGAACACTTCAAATGCCGCAAACTAATGCCCATGTGAAATGATTAATATTTTAAGAGTGCATTCTCATAGTCAGAGGAGTCAGTAGCATTAGAGTTTGAAAATATTTACTTTTTGTTTTGACTAGTTTTTCTTGGAAGGAAAAGTTACTGCAGACCAAATTTGTTTGACTGAGACTTGCATTCAGTTAACTTTGCTTAGTACTCCTGTGTAAATATTGATCCCTTCTTCCTATTAATTATGCAAGCAGTGGATACCATAAATAATGGTTCTTGAAATAGGGATACCTGATAACTACGCCTTACAGCTGTAGGAGTAGAGTTTTAAGTTAAATACAAGCAAGTATTGAAAATTAAACAACAAATTCTCATGGTATTAGAAATCTGGAATGGCAAAAAGCTAACCCTTAATATATATAAAATCACATTATCTTTTAAAATAAATACATAGTAATTAACCACAGTGTGAAAAGATAGATGATTAAAATAGTTCACAAGGTTCTGCATTTCAGCTGTGAAGTCTGCATATCAGTAGAAAGTTCACTCAGACAAAGAATGAAAAGTTAATGAATGTAGATCTAATCACACAATGTGGATTGAATTTTAGGAACGTTTCACAAAAACTGGCAGTGGCAAAATGAATACTGCAACAGGGTAAATTTGTCCAATCAAGCAGCATATTTGTCATACTAAGAAAAAAGAGCATGAACCCATCATCAATGTGTTTGTAGTAGAGTAAGAAAAGCTTTTAATTTAAAAAAAAGTGTAAAGTTGGTATTTTGAAATTGGAATCTGATGCATGCCAGCATATGTCACCTCATTTTTCATTGCATATTTCCACAGCAGAGTGGGTTAAGAAATGCTGATGGTGTCCTTTCAGTGGTTTTGCTTTTCTTCATCTGATTATGGGGTTTTGACTTGATTTTAACTGTAACAGGAGTTGAAGAAAATAATTTTTCAGTGTTTTTCCTTCAGTGAGCTTAATGGGCTTTTCAACCTATTACATTCTTTGCTCTTGATTCTAATATGTAGTTCAAAGAACACCGAATAATGACATACCAGCTGGCAAAATTTTGCTTGATGGTTGAATTTTGCAGTGTTTTAGCACTTCTACAATAACTTCTACAATGAAACAAAGGAGATAGCTGCTATTACCTAACAGCCTCCTGTTTCTAAATACATGGTTTGGTTATCAGGGATGTTCTGCTTTGCACCTGACAAGCAGATTCATAAATCAGACATCAAAAATCACCAAGTAACAGAGAAAGTCAGGGAGAGGAGTACTAATTAAAGACAAATAGACAGGGAAGTCAGGATTTGCTGTAGATAAGAAGTGTCATTGTAAAAGTCTTGTTACACTCCAAGGGAGGTGAGCAGGAAGTTTACAAAGGCAAACTATTTTACATGTCTATACTGCATGGGCAAAGAAAGCACGTGTTACATCAAGGAAAGAGTAGACTGGCAGTGCCGGAGAATTCCCTCTTGTTACAACCCTGAGGGCAAGGGTAACTCAGGTGCTTCTTTTCATATAAATAAATAAATAAACAAACAAATACACACACACACACAGAGACACACACACGTGTGTGTGCTCTGTGTGTGTGTGCTGGTGTCTCTGTGTGTGTGTATAGGGTTTATTTTAGAACAATTTGATTGTGATGGAAATGATGTACATAGTGGGTTTGGTTATTATCTGTAGAAATATAGCAATTTAAAAACATAAAAAGCATTTAAAAGAAAATAAAAAGGAAAGAAAGAAAGAACATAACTTGATTGTTACGATTTTGATGTCCTCTTGTTGAAGTGATGGTTGCAGTTTTGATGCTCTGGGGACAAGGGAATCCCATGAAACACGGAATTCAGTGGGTTAATGTAACACAAAGTTCTATATGAGAATTCCCTCTCTGTGAGAATTCTCTGTATGTGAGAATTCTGTGTGAGAACTTGCCTCCTCTGAGAGGGGAGTTTCTCACTGTCTGTTGCAACACTGTGGTCTGTCGCAATACTGTGGATAATGTGCAGGTGGAAGGCACTCAGAAGCAAGTCTGGGAGCCTTTGATGGTTTATGACCCCTCCTAGGACATAGTAGCTGCCTCTCACATCAGTGGAGTGGAGCACTTCTGCTCTGTCCAAAACCCTCAGACTCATGTGTGAATGTCCTGGTTGTTCCCTGCAGGAGAGTTTTCACACGTGAGCCAATTGTCCCATGGGATCTGCTTCTTATTGACCTCTTACCTCATCTGTCTGCAGCTTGTAGCCTTGTAGCCTCTGGGGGATGAGTGGTCACCTCCTCTGTTCTGCTCCCTGTGGTTACTGTATGCATCTTCAGCAAAGCACCTGCTGCTTTTTAATGGCACTTTTATAATGTCATTAATCATTAACACTTCAGTTCCTCAAGCCTCCATAGAAATGGGTATAATACAAACTTTCCCAACCCTTAGACCACCAGTATCACCAATATCACTTAAGGAGAATAGGAATAGGTGCCTACACAGACAGGAAATAATGTTAAATAAAAATAGGCAGCATGAAAGGTTAAAAAAATGTCCAGTTTGTGAAGTTTGGGCTTTAACTACTTAGTAGAGAGTTGTTCTAGTTTCAAGGTGCTTCCAGGTAATTTCAGAAACAATAAGGTATCTACAACCTTCAGGAATATCTAGTTAGCCATTATGTACATCCCGAGAATCTGGTGAGTATTGCTGCCAAGTCTATTTTGCCAGCAAAATAGAAGATACAAAAAATTTTCAGTTCTCACACTGAAGCTCCAAATCTTTTCTGTGCTAGTGGTCAGACATGCCAAGTGAATGAGTCACAAACACAAGGACCACGTAGCCAGTTTATTATAGTTTGTTAGGATCTCTTAGGTACCTAAAATTAGCATTTAAATTCTGTTTTAGAAGCAAGCACATGGGCTTATTTTCAATCCTGCTGTGTTCTCATATGTTCATTTAAATTCTCTGTCTCAAACAGGCTTAAAAATACCCTGCAACATGTACTTAGATCAGTAAGTAAAAACTAATTTATGGGATTTTAAAATAAATGTATCATATGAATTCTCTTATTTTCCCACTAATATTCAGAACTGGCTTTGCATAATATTTTGCAGTTTTTATTCCTTCTCTTTTTGCTATGTTCTGATTTTGACTGGGATAGAGTTAATTTTCTTCAGAGTTGCTAGTAGAGTTCTGTGTTTTGGATTTGTGATGGAAACACTGTTAATAATTCAGAGGTGTTTTTGTTATTTTTGAGGAATGCTTACATAGAATCAAGGCATTGTCAGCTTCTCATCCCACCCCACTGGTGAGCAGGGTGGGGGTGCACAGGGGCTTGGGAGGGGGCACAGCCAGGACACTGACCCCAGCTGACCCAGAGGACAATTCAGGCCAGATGGTGTCATATTCAGCATGTAAACAGGGGGAAGAAGAAGGAAAAAGGGCTATTTGGAGTGAAGGCATTTGCCTTCTGAGTCAGCCTTACATGTGATGAAGGCTGACTTTCATGGAGATGGCTGAACAGCTGCCTGCCAAAGGGAAGCAGCAAATTGATTCCTTGTTTTGCTCTGCTTGTGTGCATGGCTTTTGCTTTCTCTAAATTCTTGTTATCTCGACACACAAGTTTTCTCACTTCTATGATTCTCTACTTTTTCCCCCTGGGGGGTAGTGACTGAGTGGCTGCACAGGGTTTAGTTGACAACTGGGGATAAATTTTGACAGCCAGGGTTAAGAAGGGTGTTATGACAGATAAATATTTTCTTTTTCTGTAGTAGAAGTAGCACTTTCCTGATTTTGGGGAAGGGGGTGGCATCTTTCTTATCAAGGAAGTGTCAAAGTTTGCAAACATCCAAAATCAGGACAGAAATATGCCTCTTGCAGCTATTTGTCCCCTGTGTGATTTCAGGAATAACAGCAAAAAACCATAGGCTTACTGTCAATATTTTTATTATCTCTTGGAACTCTTTCCCCCATCCCACTGGGGCGTGAGTGACTGGCTGCATGGACCTGACTTGCTGGCTGGACTTAAACCACAACGTGGTTTTATAGCAGTATTACACACATCATGAAGATGTCATTATATCAAAATACGATACTGTGTCAGCCTCTGCAAACATCCACTCATTTCAACTCATGGCTGCTTATTTGTGATCTTTGGAGATGCATGTAATACTCAATTTCCAGAATGCTGAAATACCAAAACAAAACTAACATCAAGTAAAAAGTAGCATTTGCCAATGCAAAACCAGATAGCCGTGCCCAGAACTTGACTGATTAGTGACTTTTGCTGAGTTCACTCAGTGTGAAAGGCCAAGTACTTTTCTTAGAGTAGGTAACAAAGTGATGAGAACAGATATATGACAACATTTTTTTTTAATAGATCAAGAAGAATTTTGAAATTGTGTCACCACTTAGTATTGTAAACACATGGGATGACAAATCCACCACACACATGCATTTCCATTATGTGCTTTTTTAATACATATTTTTTAATCTTACATGACAGAACTAATTACTGATTAGTGCATGGATGGTGGTCTAGCTTCTCAGAACTCTTGACAGAGAAGCCTTACTCATAGAGGCGCAAACAAAAAATAATTAATTTTATTATTATCAATGATGATTAATGCATTCATAAAGGGGGAAAACTGGTTGGTGAGGATGAAGAATAAATGAGCTGAGGAAATACATTAATTGAAAATTCAGTGAAAACTGAAAATTAATGAAAAGGTTTCTTTTTGCATTATGGAGAATCAGCACTCTCTAGTAATGCAAAAGAATGTAACAGGCTTGACTTAGCTGAACAGTTCTGCCTATCAGAAGGTGAAAATAATGACATCATCTGAGAGATTTTTAATCTCATTTAATATTGATCCATCATTTTGTGAAATAAGTGTGTAGGTCAATTAATATATTGCAAGATTTATGCAGTTATACTTGCAGATAATCCTGACAGAACATTATAAAAAACCCCTAGTATTTCCACAGTAGAAAATAACAAAATCTTTCAGCATACATTGATGGGTTTAATATATGTATGAGACAGTAAAAATACTATAGATGCTTCAGTGTTTTCTTTTTTCTTTTTAACTCTAGGAATTAAAACTTTAAATTTTTACCTTCCTTTTTTTGTTGTTGTTTTTCATTTGATGTGAGTTGTATTGGGCCTGTACATGTGCTTTTGGAGCTGATGAGATGTTTGAGAGCCTTTGGGTAACCTTCTATTTTATTTTCTGACACCAAGTAGTTCTTTTACATTACACATTTGAAGTTGTCTCCACTTCCAGCTCAATATATATTGAATATAGAATATAACTTCTAGTCCTGTATCTATTGAAAGATAGTGGGGTATTTTGCATTTTATCACAAGTCTGACTTTCTCAAATATTTATGGTTTATTTAGTCCTGTTTCAGTTTATGACATTTTACCATTCCATCAGTCTGGTTTATCAGAGATGCTCATAAATTTTAGAGCTTTCCATTTACTGAATTGAAATGTCTCCTCTTACACTCATTATTTGAAAGTTCTGCATGTATTGACATGTAATAAAACCTGTTGATGTTGTAGCCTTCACCAATTATAGCACACTAGTTGTCACAGCTTTCTCAGACTGATGCTGTGTTAAATATATTTATCTCAAATGAAGACTGATAAAAAAGTATTGAGCAAGAACAGATAAGGAATTCATTCCCTACATTTGAAATCCCAGACATCTGAGTATTTGAACTTGGAAATCAATAAATGACTGTCCAGAATGTCAAGGCAGAAAGTTGTCATGAATATTAATATGTTTAGATGGCTTTCAGAGGGTTTTGAAAGCTGTTTTCTTGACTGACTGTATTGTAGATAATATAAAATCATAGGGTTTTTTACATAATAATATTAAGCCTAAAGTTACAAAACAACAGCAAATACTTGGATTATTATGAGCAGATGAAAAAAATGGAGCTTTATGGCTTATACTGAAAACAGATTTTGTTAGTATTTCTGTATATAGGAAACAGAAACTTTCAAAAAAATAAAGATTGGAAACAGAATTTTGGGATAGCTATTATTAGCCAAAATGCCTAAACAGATGTTTAAAGGCTAGATTTCCTAAAGTAGCTTAGCAAATGATATGATAGTGCAAGCAAGCATGAAATTAAAAAAAAAGAGAAACAAAAAAGTTATGTCATTTTTATAGCAGGATATTAAAATACAATCTCTGGAATCAAGATGCAATATATGCATCTTATCATTTTTATAATCTGTTTTTAAAGAAGGGTAAATCTGTGGAAGTGTTTGAGGTAGATTCTTCAGAAGAGCAAGGCCAGTGAATAGAGCTACTTAAGCCACCTACCTTGAAATTTGAAGAGCCTTGTTTTTGTTTCTAAAATCTTCCTGAGTATCCCATCCTTCTTTCTGGTTTTTTCAACTTTCACTGTGCTATCCCCTACTATGTACTATAGGACATAATAAATTGATAAACAGATTGTGGGTTTTTTTTAACTCCCAAAACACCAGTAGTGAAAACTCAGAAACATCTATCTGCCAATGATACCAGAAGCAAAGGATGGCTTCTGGTATCTATTCTGTTTTCCAATTATTTTCCCTCAAGTTCTGAGATCATAAGACAGGTCAAACCATTTATTAGTTTCCTAAAACGACCCAGTGTTAAAATTTAAAATAGTGGGGTGTTTTGTTTTGTTTTGTTTTTGTTTGGTTTGGTTTTTTTGTTTTGTTTTGTTTTGTTTTTAAGATTCGTGGAAGGAAAACTCAAAATTAACTCCACATAAAATAATCCAATTTAAAAGTTTAATGAAATATTATATTTACTTTTTTGCTAGAATGTGTGTTCTGTTTCCTGTTTTTATATTGTGTGTTTAGGAATTCCTGTAGTGAGATACTAAATGTACTAAAACATAGAAAGATTAAAGGGGTCAATTCTTTTGTCCTTTTAAAGAAGGACAAAGCTGCTAACAGTTTTCTGCTTATAGAAATTGTGTCAGAGGTCTCAGAAAATTGAATGAAGGAAGATATTAAATACATACCAGTCTAAGAAATATCCTGCATAGTCAAAGTGATGTGTATCTTTGGAACCTCAGCCAGCCATGGAGACAGTGGAGAGATGAGCAGGTCTGTCATTGGAATGCTCAGAAGTGGAGATGGGCCAAAAATGAAACTTTCTGAACTTTGAAAATAGTGCAGAAAGACCCTGAGATTAGCTCAGCTGGTCAGAGCATGGTGCCAATAACACCAGAGTTGTGGGTTCAACCCCCACAGAATTTAAGTCAATAATATTTGTGGGTCCCTCCAAACTCAGAATATTCTCCGTTTGTGTCTTTGTTCCTAAACAAACAGCTGGGGCAGAGGTGAAACAGACCAACAGTTTCTGTGTATGTTTAATACACTCCATAAATATGCTGTATGCCTGTAATCCACAGTGTATGATGTGAAGCATGTAGTTATTGGGCTACATAATTTTCACAGAAATGGATTCCTGAGAACATCTTAAGTTCTGACTGCTGTGCCATGGTGTCATTGCTCATGCAAACTTGGGCTGTTTCATGTTAAGTAATTACATTGCCAAGACATATCAAAATTATTTCAGATTTTAAATTATTTTTGTTGATAATTTCTAAAAACAATCTGATCATTATGAATGGGAACACTCTCATGAAGTTGTATGAGAGATCTGCTGCTAGCTAGCCCTTGGAACAACTGGCATGGTTTGGTAGGCTACCGCTTTAATCTAACAGTTCTTCTGCTATTCCATTCGGGTATAAAGCTAAAAGCAAATGAAAGTTCAAATAAATTTTCCTGCATTTTATTTCACTAAAGCTTTTGAAAAACTGGCTGTAATGGATTCAATCTTAAAGTTATGTTGCAAAAAACATGAATTTTGGCTTCATGAATTAATCAAAATCAAGTGAAATCAGAGCTCATGAATTACTTATAAAAGCTATCTGAAAATCAGTAAATTGCTTGTAACGCATACTTAAGCATTTTCTCCAAGTCTATGATATGCTGACATCATGTTTGGGGGTTTTTTGGGGAGAGCTATGCCAGTTTGAAATTACAAAATCACTTGTCCTTAGGGTTGGTATAAAAATGCCATTTAATTCTTTACATTTATTTGAAATAAAAAAGTACATTGATAAGTGCAGACAGATGACCATACCAAGTAAACAGGAAAACGTTGCAGAATGTGGCTAATAGCTTCAAGTATCCTTGGAGAGTCTAATTATTATTAGGTTAAAATACTTTGTGAAAAATATTCAATGCTAAGTAAAATGTGTGAAAATGAGGCAAAATGCTAATATGAATATCTGATGTAGTAAAATTAATTTCCAATTAAGGACTAACCATCATCCATCTGCCAGAGGGATAAGTAGTCTTTGTATACAAAATCATTTGCAAATTAAGTTGGCCTAAAATACTGAATTTATCTCCTTTTAGAAGAAAAAGGATAGTAATTGAAATTCAGTTTCTTTGTGAGCAGAAAACTGCTTTAATAATATTGCAAACCAAGAAAATTTAGTGTTTCTGAAATAATTAATATTTATGCACCTAAATAGTCACCTTTATGGTACAATATTTTGGATGTTCATTAAATCCTGAAACATTGTTAATGATAACAAGAGAATTCTGTCTCAGTGTAAGCTTTGAGCAAGAGCTGGCAAACCAGATGATCTTGGTGAGATCTGTAACTGCTCTTTTCTCTTTTTTTCCCAACAGAAGACATTGACAAGTCTGGACAACTTAGAAGCATCTGTGATGATCATTCTTGGACATGTTCATAGGCAGAGAAGATGTGCAGAGCAGCTGAATCATTGCCACTTAGATTTTTGCCACATACTGTTCCCTGCATTGTCATTGTTGACCACAGTTTATCTACATATCATTTTAATGATAAATGCCTTTAGCATATCCTATATTGTCTGCAGCAGCTTGGTGAGTCATGGTAAACAAGCAATGAGTCTCCATGCAATAGTTTGTGAAAATGTTCTTTTATGCGGGTTTTTGTAACATTCATTTGGAAACTTTCATTAATAATTGCTCTATGGAGTTCAATGCAAGCAGTACCAGAACCTAGTTATATATTGAATTGAAAGTTAGGATCAGTAAGAATTAATGTGAACTGTGGTTCAGCAGAAAAAACCAAAAATTTATGTAGTATTTAGGGAAAGACTGGTCTATCTTAGGAAATATGCAGAAGGGAAGCTGAGAAAATCAAATCCAGGTAACCACATGAATGAAATTTGTTTTCTCGTCCTTATTCTATTGGATATTCAGGGTATTTGTCTTAACAAAACCAAAGAGCAAAAACCAGGATCCAGAACACTGTATATGAACAGTATTATTCTGGTAAATACTTCTTGAAACGCTGCAGAAAGAACTCCACAACTAATAATAGTTGTTAGAGCAGTATGTATTTATCAACGTCGAGATGCGTGGGGAATAATTTCACCAAAGACACGCATACCCACCAGGGAACTTGCCCCCCTTATTATTCCCTGAGGTCTTACATATGCATGACATTCTATGGTCCCCCTTCATACATATTCATTCCCTGACCCCGCCCGTCCTCCCTTGGTATGGTAATTAACTCCACGCCCTTCTGGGCATGCTCAGGCCTTAGTGGTGGTGGTCTCCTGACGTTCACCTCTTCACCTTTATCTCTCCCGTGTGTGCTTTGGCCCTCTTGGCACGTTTTCAAGGGAACATACCACCTTAGTGTCTGTGTTCTTCTTTATCTGCGCCCTTAGCCATGTTACTTTGCTGTTTAGGCTAGTTCTTCTTCTGATTATGCCGAAGGTTCCCCATACTTGTGGTACTTAAAAATATGCCAAAGGGTAACAGTCACAGCATTCAGTGTTCATTAAATGCCACCTCATATATTCTAAAAATACTACTTGGAATACATTCTAACATACAGTATATGTTCTTTAATCTACTATAAAGGATCAGCTTTCGTAGATTTTTCAAATCTATGTCTCACTTCTGTGCATTCTCAGGAATATGTTTTTAATTCCATTTGCAGAAACATCTCAGTCACCAGCATGTAAATTTCTCCAGTGTAGGGAGGACCATAAAAGAGTTGTGCTTATTTCCATTGGAACAACAGAAGCTAGAACAAGAATTTTCACAGAGAAGAAAGCAATTCTCAGAACTGCTAAAAGCTCATTGATCAAACAGAATGAGTAATAAATCTACAAAATAACCAACTGTGTAGGCTCTATTATCTTATATCTGCAGCTGTCAAAGTCATTCAGGAAACAATTAGCAATTGGATGCAGTAATATTTTGCAGCATTATTATTCACTTCCCACTTCAGAATACTGCATTCAGCTGCTCACACATTAACCCACAGCAGGTTTGCAGGAGATGTGTAAGTTTTTAAATTTAAGATAAATGAGTTAATAAAAGGCTTGACTACATAAAAAAAAGAAAAAAACAAAACCAAAACAAAAGACCTTCCCAAAAATAAAAAAAGTAAAATAACAAAATAAATAACCAATATTAATTATTGGCTATTATTAATTAAATAAATAAACAAAACATCAAATAGCAAAATAAATAACAAAAAACCCCACCAATCAACCACTCAACAAAAAAATCCCTACCCAAAACCAACTAAAAAACAACTCCAAAAAAAAAAACCACAGCCAAAAAGCTGTAGATGAATGTCACTAGCCAACACAAACTGGGCATTTCATAGGAACAGGAATCATATGATGTTGGTTTTAAACTCTTCCAGCCATTATACACACAAGTCACTGAGTCGGACTAATACATCTTGCTTAAAAGTATTTTAAGGCTTTTATTCTTTGTATAGTATGGAAGTCCATTCTTTTGGGTTTCTGAAACACCCAGGTTAAATGATTTCAATTTCTAGGAAATCAGGCATGCAAAATGCAGGCTGAGCAAATGAATTAATTCTAAATTTACACTATGAAGAGAAGAAACTTGAAGTGGATCATAATTGAGAACAAGTAAGTAACAACAGATCTGGTGTAGGGGAGTATAGCTGACAGAACCAAAACAATTATATGCGGACCTTAAATGAGGAGGGTAACCTTCATAACTGTTAATATATAGAATTATACAAAGGTGAATATGAGAGAAGGTATTTTAGAAATTAACACAGTCTTGTGAACTTAATAAACACTCACATTAGTTAGAAAAAATTCTGGCTTTCGAACTTCTAGAAAAATCTATACCTCCTGTAAAGAAAAACCACTGTATGACATGCAGAGTTTTGCTACCTAGGTAAATGATGCTGAATTGCTTTATGATGTATTCTCTTAACTAGAAATAAAACCTCTCCCACCACCCCCCTGAGTACACACAAAGCTTTTAATTTATTTCCAAGGTTCTTTTTTATACCACATAGCATTTGGTAGAAATAAGTATGGATAATATTTAGCTGGGGTTTTTCCAGAATTACATGAAAATCATGTATAGTTAACATTTTTGTCAAGCAGATGTAAGAAAATGTATGAATGAGGGTTGTTAATCACAATAAATGTCAAAAACTCTAAATCATATTAAAGGAGTGAAACAACAGTGAATCATCTTTTCCTAATGGTGACAGTGACGTAAGAGCTTGGGCTGCTGGAACTCTGAACTCTTGTCTTTTCTTGGACTTGATCCAGGATTTCCTAGAAAAAAGCCTGTGAATAGTTATCATTAAAATGTTACTGCTCTATTATGGCTTGAAGTGCAAAAGATGTGAATACTGAGATACATAAAAATACCTCTTTTAAAATGCTAGCTTTCACTCTTTTCACTTCTCCTTAATGTTCAAGTTAATGAGACATGGCTCAGAAGTATTTAAGACGCTGTCATTTCGCTTCTTTTGCTGACTATTTATATAACTAAATAACAATGACAAGAATGCCCAAAAATTGCAGGCAGTCTGGAGATAGGGATGGAGAAATTAGTTCTTGTTTGTCCCTACACCTTACCTACTGTCTTTGTTAAAATCTAGTGCAGTTTCTGAGTTGGCAACCCAGTTACATGTTGCTGATGTGTTATATAAGGAAAGTCAGAGAAGAAATTATTTTAAAATAGTGTATGTAAGGATGTAGATAAAAACAGTAGATGCTTAGGTTGATATAAGTAATTTAAACATGTTTCTAAGTGCTAACCAATGTAAGCTTGTTTTTTGAGATGTAGACGGATTTTTTTCTTCCTAGAAAGAAATCAGAGTTTTAACTTTGAACAGACAGATAGTTGTCTACTAATATTCCTGGGTACATTTTTCAGTTACTTTGGCAATTTGTGATGGACTGAAGTTAGAAATCACAGCAGTTGTAGATGACTTGTTGGAAATCTCTTGAATGTTTCCAGTACCTCTCAAACATAATAGAAATCTACTTATAAAATTGAAAGAGGTCCAGCTTGAACCAAAAGATAGTGTTTTAATTCTAATCATATCAAACAACACTCATTAGAAATTGCAAAAATTCTCAAAGAGTGATTATTATTCTTGTAGATTTCAGTATAATTCCTTACATAAGTGTTCACCACATGAAAACAAATGTGTTGGCTTGAAATATACCTATATCATTAATCCTTATAATTAACTCTTCTAACTTAAATATATCTATACCTTTAATTTTAAACAATTTCTCTAATGAATGTTGGAAAGGTGAGATTTATACTACAACATGAAATGCAATTTAATCTATAAAATCTCTTCAAGGTAGTGTCTTACCATATGTGAATTAAAATAGAACGAGGGTTATGCCAAACAACACTGGTTTCCAGAAATCTAACCTTGGTGAGGATTAGGACCATTTTATGGCAAGTAGCAGACAGTTAAAACTGAAATAATTTTGGATATGGTCACAAGAGATAGCCTGAGCTAGTACTGTTAAAATGTATGAAGTTCTTTGCATCGTCTGACTTCCTAGCTGCTTCCTTTCCAGACTCTTCAGATCAGAATTTTTTCCCCCATCTAGGCCTGACTTGGATATTGTGAATGATTGGCACAGAAAGAAAAAGCAGAAATGCCTTTGAAATAATATTTGATGGCAGTACTGCAAGAGCTGAAATCTGTTCTATGCCCTGATTCAACATGATTGTGCATCACAGACTCAGTATTGGGCAATATCAGATGCATGGATCTCTTAAGGGCAAGTCCTGCCTGACCAGCCTAATTATACAGTGGAGTGACAAGTGGACAGAGGAAGGGCTAGAGGTGTTTTTTGTCTGGACTTCTGCAAAGCTTTAGACACCATCCCCTGAAACATCTTTCACTCCAGATTGGAGAGAGGTGGAATTAATGAGTGACTTGTGGGTGGATAAAGAGTTGATTGGATGGTCACATCCAGAGGGTGGTGGTCAGTGGCTCAAAGTCCCAAAGGACATTAGTAACAAGTGGTGTCCCTCAAGGGTCCAAACTGGGACTGCTGTTATTTAATATATTCATGACATATGTGAAGGGATCGAGTGCACCCTCAGCAAACCTGCAGATGATACCAAGCTGAGTAGCGCAGTGACACTCCTGAAGGATGGGATGTAATCCAAAGAGACCTGGCCAAGCTTGAGGAATGGGCCTGTGGGAATGTCATGTGCTTCAACAAGACCAAGTGCAAGGTGCTGCAGTTGGGTCAGGGCAACCCCCAGTATCAATCCAGGCTGGGAATGAGGGCACTGAGAGCAGGGCTGCTGGAAGGACTTGGGGTGCTGCTAGATGAGAGGCTGGACATGACCCAGCCATGAACACTCACAGCCCAGAAAGCCAAATGTGTCCTGGGCTGCATCCAAAGCAGCTTGGGCAGCAGGGCAAGGGAGGGGATTCTGTCCCTCTGCTCTGTTCTGCTGAGACCTCACCTGGAACCCTCCATTCAGCTCTGTGAGCCTCAGCACAAGAAGGCACCTCTTAGAGAGAGTTCAGAGGAGGCCACCAAAATGATCAGAGGAATAGAGCACATTCCCACAAAGAAAATGGGCTGAGAGAATCAGGATTGTACAGTTGAAGCAGAGAAGGCTTCAGGGTCACCATATTGCAGCTTTCCAGTACCTGAAGGGAATCTACAAGGAAGATGGGGAGAGATTTTTACGAGGGCATGCAGTGACAGGACAAGGGAATGGCTTTAAACTGAAAAACGGTAGGTTTAGATTACATCTTAGAAAGAAGTTCTTTACTGTGAGGGTGGTGAGGCACTGGAATAGGTTGTCCAGGGAAGGTGTGTGTGACCTGTCATCCCTGGAAGTGTTCAAACCAGGTAGCCTGGAGGTCTGAGCAGCCTACTGTGGGAGGTGTTCCTGTCCATGGCACAGGAGTTGGAACCAGATGATCTTTAAGATCCTTTCCAACCCAAACCATTCTATGATTCTATGATATAAGATCATCTGCAATCTTGCTATGTAACTGCCATGAAATACAGGTAGTTTCTGTATGGAGATCATATTCTTAATAAATATTATTTAATATCCACCCCAAAACTTTAAAAGTCCAAGGCAACACAACAGCGAAGACTACTGGAAGATGAATTGAAATGTCCCTTTTCTTTTTTTACACCAGCAACCCTGCACTGTCTTGAACTTCAACATATATGAAACATGGCACTGTTTAGTGCTACTGTACAGTACTAAATTGAAGAGCTAAGGGCACCTTATGGACTGGATTTGCATAAATATAAACATAAATATAAAATATAAAGACACTTAAGAAATTTCCATAGATGATTGTAAGTAACAAATCTCTTCCAAATAATTTGCTCAAGGAAATTGATAAGAAGCTGTGAGCTAAAAGGAAAGGTATAATACCTCATTTGTCTTAACTAAATGTGTGGACAATAAGAAGCTCTGGGAGTGGTGCAGGAAGTGTCTGTTGTGGGATGTTTTCTAATCAATGTGATTATTCTTCCCTTAGCTAAAAAATAATATGGTGTTTGCTTCTCAGAGGCTCTTATGCCCTTCAGCTTCACTTGCAAGCTGTTCCATATGGCAATTTCTCTATGCATAAAATCCATCTTGCTTTTCTTGGTGAGAGAGATCCAGACCTCCTGAATCTACTGTCTTTAGGCTGAACCTTACTGACCCTCTGCAGAAAGAATCTGGATTTTAAATCTCTTGGTCATTGTGGTTATTCTTTACGCAGCTTCTGTGACAGCTCATGATAATGTAATTTAATATGACCTGCAGCTATACTTGCTGTCTGTAAATCAGATGTTTTAGATGCCTAGTATTAATTCTGGTGTGTAAACAAAATTTCATTAGGGAAATTACTGTACATTTTATGCATAAATGAGTATTGCACCTTTCAAGGTCATGTTAAGCAAATTATTTTCAGGTCAGTCATAAAATTTTTAGAAAAAAGGCATTATTATTTAAATGCATTATTTAAGTCATGTTACGAAACAATAAATCCAAATCTATTGTATGTAAATGCGATGCAAAGACTGCATTTAGAGCAGTTCTTACAGAAGAACCAAGCACATTAAGCTAAAAAGATGATAAATACTATACCTTGTGTTATTATTCATGAAGGTATTCAAATTGCAGAGGTCTGATATAATTAGAACTCTGGAACTGGAGGGCCAAAACAGAACACCAATTCTGCAAATAAATGTTTTTGTGCTCTTTTAAGATAGAGTAGCTGCGATACCACTGTCACTTTCTTTTCCATCTGTGGTTAAAAAAAGAAATCTGTAAACAAAGGGAAGAGAGGTAGCTGGAGAAAGCACAACACTGATGTCTGATAATTAATGAAAGCCTTCTAGTGGCTGCTGGCTAAACCAGGCACTGGAAAATTGCAAAAGGTTCCAAGTCACCCTTCAAATATACACCCCAAGCATGTTTTGAGTATTTAAATCAAGACATGCTTTAAAAAATCTTTCTAAAGTTCATTGTATAGGTAGTATCTTATTGGTAGAATTACACATGAGGAATAATTTTCCCGATTAAAGCTAAAATTTATTGTATGGCTATGCAATAATTTGCTGATTTGAAACATTGCTTCTTGTCTTTAGTTGTACCCTTGCATCATTCTGAGTTATATGGATCTTAAACACATTAGAATGACTGAAGTTGTTTTCTGAACACTCACTTCTGACATTTGGTTTGTCAAAGAGAGAATGAGAGACTAAGAGAGAAAAAAAAATTCAAAATTTGGTATGAATAATTTAATTTTTAATAATTTTTCACCAAAGACGGTACAAATCAGGTACATTTCTCACATCTTTCTAAAACATTTTTTATTGGAAAAATATCCTTAACTCAGAGATCTGTGGGATTCCAATAACCAAGCATTTACACATCTGATTTACATTCTTTGGGATCAGATGGTTTAATGTTCTGAGACTTTTTGTCTAACAACTAAACATCTTCTCATCATTTGCAAAAATTAGTTTCACATGCAACATATCAGGTAAGGTGGCAGGGAAATTTGGATGAGGAATAGTCCAAGAAGATAAAAGGGTCTAAACCTCTGTTTAGGATAAAAACCTTGACTCCCTGAAGATCATAAAAACACTTGCACATTATGCATCTAAATTTCCAGCAGATTATTTTTTTCTTTGTAAACCTCGCTGCGATGTTAAGGAGAAATACTTTAAAGGAGTATTATTATCAGAGATTCTAAATTAACCAATTCTTCTGGCTGGTTCAAAATATCATATATTAAAAATAGATTAATCTGAATTAAGGAATTACATAATTCAAGAGACAAACTTCTGACACCTTTCCTCCTTACATCAGAAAGAGTACACGACAAAAATATAGACAATGGTCACTTCAGGTGCAGTGGTGCAGCAGTGGTGTCAGGAGTATGCTTTATTGTGCTTCAGTGTAATAATAATTGTTAGAAGATGCATTTCAGGAATTTTTAATACCATTGGTTGTTTCATGTGGGAGAAAGAACTAAAAAAAATGAAACAAAAAATTCTTGTCTCACCCATATGACTCCTCCAAAATACAAGACTTGTTTTGGTACCCTTTAATAGGAAAATTTGTATCTTTAAGACTTAGTTTCTTGCTTACCAAACATTCTGTGAAAGCCACTCAGAGCATTACTGAAGTAGTACTTTAAAACAATTTTTGTCTTTTACTGATTTATCTATTTTCAGTCAAAGAAATCACTTTTAGTTATTGTTTCAGTTATTTTGGAGGAGATCTTCAGAAATACTTGCTTACGTGATATTTTTCTCCCCAATTTTAATATTAATTTTATTTTACTTTGCTTTGAGTCAGTCTGAATGTACTCACAAGTAGTTCACCAGACTCGTTTTCATGTTTTGATTTAGAAAATGACAATGTGTGTCAGAATAGATATTAAGAACTCCGCATTTCTTGAAAAACTTGTATTTGACTTCTTCAAAAGAAGGGTTTTCAAAAAAGAAGTAGAAGAGATGTTCTTGAGGATAAATTTTATGGCGTTAAATAACCTTTTCATGTAAAGAAATTTCTATTTCTGTTGTGTGTCCAATAAAGAATTTGCATTAATTATAATTTACTAGAAAATTATAGTACCAAAGGTATCATGCTTCACCCTCAGCAAAATGAAATACTTTTCTTACACGATTAAAATTAACAACAAATGGACTTTAATTGAGCCTCTTGAATATTCAAACTTAGTGGCTTCCAAATCACTTGTCTAAGATATTTAGGGGATGTCTAGAGAAAAAAATGTGTCAGGCAAAACTTTTTATCTGGTCTGAGTGGGTATGGTACAGTGGACCACGAAATTCTGATATGGGCTAAAGAAACAGATGTGATCCAATCGAATTATTTGTTTATGTTTATTTAGCACCTGAGTAGTTTTCACTCAGGCAGTTTATATGTACAAAGCAGCATTTGAAAATGAGATTTGATATCCAAAGTCACTTAGGAATTTCTAAAAAATTACTTCATACATTCCCAATCTGTGAACATGAATGACATTGTTAGGAATAGGCTGAGTTACAATGCAGATAATGGCACACCCAGAGGTCTTAGTTTTATTCTATCTTTCCTGTGAAACTACCTGAAACTGCTGAAAAATAGCAAGGAAAAGAAGACCACTACACTCATGCAATTTTTCAACAGTGATGTAATCTTTTAAATTTTTATACTAGGTTGTGTATAAAAACATACATTTGTTTTTAATTAACACAAAAATTTTTGCAGTAATACAGAAGCTGTGTTTGTCAGTGAATATTTCTACATTTTAGAGGAGGTATTATACACTAATTCACTTTGTATGTCACAGATTTTCTGTTTCACATTGCTTTTAAACCTGGAATGTAGTTCTGATTTAGTACTTGATCTTGCATAACATAATGGAAATATATATATAGAACAGAAAATTGTTGGGAATTTTACCTCGCAAAGGTTAACAAATAATGGCAGGCATTGTTAAAGCATATGCCAAACTGAGTACATCAGAACTAACAGAGGAATTGCCAGGGAAAGAAAAAGATGGACAACACAAAATAATAAAATTAAGTAAATGGGTCAAGGGAAAAATAAAAACCAAAACAATCCACGTTTTTATACTTTAGATCTATTGCAGAATACTCTCAGACAAAGAGAAAATCTGCTGATTCCTGATGTCAGAAGTTCCACAGCGATGTTGCACAGGATTTGATTGACCATCATTTCTCATACACAGAAGCATTGTTTCTAGGTAAAGTTTTTAAAATACATGAAACAAATATCTCAATGTTATAGGAACAGTTTATAACGCCAGGCAACAGACTTGTCCTTTGCTACTTTTCATTTTTTTCTTGCTATTTTTAATTTCTAACATGCAGAAACAAGCTTGGTAATTATGTGTCAAAAATATAGAAAACAAACCCTGGGGTCAAGTTCAATGCATAGCATAAATATATCTATAATTGCTACCATATATGAAAAATTAAGAGACAATGACTTGGAAAATAAAATATTCTGGAGGAGGTAGCACTGGTACTCGTCAGGTTTCATAAACATGTGTTACTTGTGAGAATTCAGAGCATAAATTTGGTGCTGACATTCACATAGGGTTTTTTATAAACTGATTCCACTGATTGCTCTGCTGAGACAAAGCTCATGTATGATTGCATCTTTTCCAGGTTTCCATTTGTATTTATGTTAAGAATTTTGAAACTTCCTAAAGAAAAATTGGATTTTGTCTGTGTAATTTCCTCTAGGAATTCAAGCCATGACCTGAGGCTATTTCATTGAAGAACCTCAGAGTATCTCATTCACCTCTAAACCATTTTTTCCCCCATATATTTGCACATGAAAATATTTTATCCCATTTTAAGGTGACCCCTATAGTTTTTCCAAAATGGATCAGGAAATTCCTTTTTTTCTTTGTGTGCAATCTCACTAAGATATTACTAGATTTCAAGATCGTTTTCAGAATACTTTTGCAGGGAATAGCTGTGTGTCCCTGAAGTTTAATCAGATCCTTGATTTACACCAAGTAGAGCTGCTTTTGGGAATCTGTACTGACCATTCTAGTTATTTCTGACTAACACATATTGGTGATTCCTTATTACTCACAGGAAATGTAGTTATGATATGAATAAAGCTGCCAGTATTCTAGGATGTTTTGTATTCTTTTAGCTTTTCATTTTGGTTCTGATATTTTGTCTAGTTGTATTCTATGTTAAATGGTATCATTTATATGTTCAGCACTCTAATAATCTGCTATTTAAACCACTGTGTAAAACTTAAAGGTATGACAGTAGAGGCCAGAACTTATATTCTTGGCAGATGTGAAGTTAACCTGTTAATATTAGGTTCAGGCATTACTCTAAACGTATTTTCAGTAAGACATGTACCTTGAGCAATAGAACCAACAGAAACTTAAAACTTCCTGATCTACCAGATCTTGATTTTTTTTTTTACTTTTTCTCAAAACAAACAAGTGCAAATAAGTAGTTCATGCTGTTAGGAAAAAAATATTTTCCAAACCCAGGTGTCATTTATGACACTGCTTTTTAGGTTTAAACAACAGACTACATAGTCACAATTGCTGATTCAAGCTTTCTATGTTAATTTAGGTAAATTGTGACTGCTTGTTGTAATAATCTTGATACGGACTCAATTCAGAAAATTCACCCTGGTTTTTAGTTGCTGTAAAACCTTGCAATGTAGTGTTATTACTCTGAATGAAGTGTATTTCAGAGCAAGCTGATCATAACAGCTCAGTAACTTATTTGGTTTTTGCAACAGCAAAAATATCTGTGCTAATGATTCAAAATCTTCCATGGCATAGTAAGCCTTTGGAAGGGAAAGATGCTTATCAGCAGATTCTCTGCCAGACTCCTTCTTTTTCTGGGCTATGCAAAACCCCCAAACTTTTATTTAAATATCAGTATGTGTTGAGTTGGATTTTTTTTTTTTCAAATTCTTTTGTGCTTGCAGTTGTCCACAATGAAGCATGAGACTTCTGGATTTTATGACTATTTTACATTTTGCTATTGATTTTTCTTCTATAAAAATATTTATTATATCTTTTATATCTATTATATTTTTCTAAAATAATATTTCTTGTTACTTATTTTGATCCATTTGAGGAAGGTCTTAATATTCACTGTTATTTTTATGCATATTTCAATTTTACCCTTACCTTTTTTTAGAGGTCTGTGATAATTTTCCAGAATAAAGTTCTTGAGGTTATTTCCATGACAAATACCTGCTATAACCATGCTAGATTAGAACAGCACAAGTAGATTTCTAGCAAGAGAATTCACTTTTATTTAACAGTATTTACCAGAGACATCCGTCATGTCTTCTGTGCGCAAAAACAAAATAAAACTTGAAAGGATGAGCATTTGCCTGTGTTATAACCAAAAGGCTTTATTTACTCTTTCATGCTATTCACGATTCTCCATATTCTTGAAAACAAATAAGCTCTTAGCAGTCAGATCATCTTACAGCTGACAGTACTACAAACTGGTTTCACAGGGTAAGTCCTCAACAAAAGAAAATTACTCCTCTTAAAAGAAGTTCAGAGAATCTTCAGTTTGATATATATAATTCCAGATAATATTTTTCTTGTTCAAAACCTCATGTGCTTGTTGTGAAGTCCACAATTTTCTGTATGAGTTAAGTCAATGTATAATTAATTAATTTGAGTCAATTTGCCATATTCTTCCTAGACTTTTTATAGTGTCTACCATATTGTCTTTTTTTCTATACTAACTTGTTAAAACTTTTACCTTCTAGCTCATGTTTTCCATTAGAAATTGGGTTTTCCCCTCTCCCTGCTTCTCTGAATCTTATGAAGAAAACACACATATTACAGGTATAGGAGCTTTTTTCATTTAAATTTGGGGTATTAATGGAAACAATTCGAAAAAGTAATGGGAATCATATATACTGTGAAATTTTATCTATTCTGATACTTAATTTTAAAAAAAAGTCTTCAATAAAAAACTGATTCTGGTCTTGCTTACACATTAATTGGGAAAAATTCAATATAAAATTATACATTTTGAAAAAAATCTATATTTAGTCTCTTTTTTATGATAGTCTACAGCAATTAAACTGGAAAAAAATACTTACAACTTCTCTAAAGGCCATGCCTGATAGAGTTTAGTGGCCAGAGCATGCTCTAGTTTGTAAAAATCACATCCTAATTTATCAGTTTTCTCAGGGGTCTTTCTTCTACACAGCTACTGCATGGCACATGCCATGGTTATTTTAGTTTATTACTCAGTGTATCAGTCCTTTTCCCTACTAGCTGTGTTTCAAAGATTTTAGATATTTCAGCTAGAACAATTTCTCCCTGTGGATTATAAAACAGAGGTTAAAAAGCACAAGTGGTTCCACTCTGTTTAGAATGCCTATTCATCATCTTTATTCTCCAAACTCTGTGAAAGAGCCGACTCTTTCACTTTATTAGTCCCTCCAGGAGAAGAATCAGGTCATAAACTGTCACAATTATTTCAGACAGAATTTACTGGTGAACGTGGTTGCAGCATCAAAAGTAGATGAGGAGAAATAGAACAATCTTAAGCATTAGTTAAATAAATGGTAAAAGAGTCTTTATCTCCTCTGGCACAGAAGTTAGCTACTAGAGGAATATTCTTCAAATGCATAATTAAAGCAACATACATATTCATGTCAATGTTATTTTGTCATCACACACACACCATGAAAAAACATGAATAGGTATTTATTCCAATCAGTCATTTACTTGCTTTTTCTACTCTGAACTCTGAACTTCTCCTATAAATTAATTTTTAATAAGTTTTTTCTGATTTTGTTTGGTTCTTTTGATTTTCTTTCCACACAATTAACACAGGCATGTAACTCAACATGCTGGTTCATTGCATTTGTTTTTAGCATTAAAAAAGTGCTCAAAATAACCAATAAGCTGAAACTTCAGAGTATATTATTTCAGTAGAGGATTTTGTGAGGGGGCTAGCCACTTCAGATTAAGATATAGATCAAACTGCATTTCAGAAGAGCAGTTTTTCAATCAGAATATTAATTTTGTGTGAGGGATATTTCACCTTATTTGATATTTTTGCAAGCAATGTATAATCTAGGTGTTCAAACAGGGATGGAATTCATAATAAAATCAGCTGAAGTGTGCAGCTGTCAGAGTAACTAGTAATTAACCTCTGTAGAGCTGTGTCCCTCTGGTTTCCTCACAGATATTTCTAGAAAGGTCCTGCTTTTATTTTTGTTGGAATTCCTGTTTTCCAATAGGAAATTTTCTTGGAATTCCTGGTTTGATGTGGCTTCATGTGTTTGAGTGTCACTGGTGTTTGAGTTTAATGGATTTTAGGCCACCTTCCATAAAAGGAAAGAAAGGATAAATTGTTCTACTTTAAAATAGAGCAAAACCAACTAACTATTAGCTATTGAAGTAATTTAAATCATGTGATAAAATAAGTATTTTGAATATTAATTGAAAAACTATCCTCAGGCTCTACAGAGGCATCTATGTGCCTAAAAAGAAGGTGCTAAACATGTCCTTGGGAGACATTCATTTTACTGAGACTATTTCAGCTTAAAAAAACTGTACAAGCAACATAAGTAGATAGGATTTTAATAATTGTACGCTGTCCCTTCCCTCGAGGGAGTCAATAGCTCTTACCAGTTTAGTGATGTTGGAAAAACTTGCTTCTTGCTTCTCAGTCCTGTGTCCATGCCAATTTTGATGAAGATGCTGAAGAGCACGGGGCCAAGGATGGAGCCCTGCACAACCATACCAGTGACAGGAACCCAATCTGATGTCACCCAATTCACAGATGTCACCCTTTGTGCCTGACCAGTGAGCCAGGTGCTCACTCATCACATGATGTGTTCATCTGTGTTTATAAGTAGCTGTGTGATGAATGTTTTATTCAGAAGGATCCTGGGAGGGACTGTATCAAAACTTTGCTGAAATCGAGTAACTTCTTCTCTTGGTTGATGAGGTGGATTACCTTGTCATAAAAGAAAATCAGATTTAGCAATCAAGATTCTAATACCATCAGAGCTCTAGGTCTCTTGAGTTGGTCTCTTGGCACACAAAACCGTCTTTGTATTCTTTCAGGCTAAATAAAATGAACTTTTATTTTCTGATGCCTCCCCCATCCTCCTGGAGGCCAGTCCATATGTGGCTGCATGATCTTTAGCTGACAACTGGAGTCAAAACACGACACCCTGGGTTAGGAAGAAGAGCTCATTGATAGATGAATATTTCTTCCTCTGTAGTGTAACATTTTGTTCATCCTGGGAAAAGGAAGGACTTTTTCATTCTATCTAGGAAGTTCTGAAGTTTGCAAGCATCCGACCTTGGAAAAGCATTTGCTTCTTGCAGCTGACCATCCCCTGAGTGATTTTGAGCATAAAAACTGTGAATCACAGGCTTCCTGTTAAGGTCTTTAATAAGCCTGATTCCAGCATTGACAGAAGGCCAGGCCCTAGCAGGAGCTCATGAGAGAGCAGCATAATAGTGTTCCCAGCTTTCTTTCAAAAATATATTAAGTGAAAAATTTATTGAATACATGTTTATTAGCATCTTTGGTGACTTCGTCTAAGATTTTATCTTCTACTTGTGTGCTAATCCAGTGGGACTAGAAATATGTGAGATTGCCTAAATCAAAATTTATAAGCAAGTAACAGTTTGGAAAATGTTTGCAAGGCAAAGAACGAAAGGAGGAAATGTCTTTTGAAGTACTGAACAGTGATAGAATTTGCATTTCTTTTGTGTTTTTAATTTTCTTTTTTTAATAGGTGGCATTTTTTGCATTTATTATTTTTCCTACTTATCACTCAATTATTGTCATTAACTGCTTATGAAGGTTTACAAAATAATGCCTGTTGCTAATGAAATACAGAGGCATATGTATGGTTTTAAACACATAATAACCCTACTGATTACAAGAAGAGTGAGTCATGTGTATTAAGATTTTAATTTTGATTATGAGTGCACTTCTGAAAACAACTTTCTGATAGTTACTATTTTGTTGCTGTACATTTTCACATAGCCTTAAGCACATACACTTGGTTCCTGGTGTAGGATATGGAATTAGATGACAGATTTTAGGGGTACCTTTAAGATAAAATCAACAGAAATACTGAAATTTTGTGGAGTACACTGGTGGTAATTTTTACTTCAGTTTTAGTAGTACTGGCCCCATTAGTTTTTCTCTCCTAAACTGATCTTTGTGATATGTTTTTTCTACTTCCTGTTTTTATTCCAAAAATTCATTTTTTTCCATATGATCCATAAAAATAATGGAGTTCTGACCTGAACTTTGAAGAAACAGAGAATAAAATTAGTCTGATTAGTCAAAAATTTAAATAAAAAAAAAAGCACCTTATGTTGCACTATTTTAATTGTGTTTAAATAACGTGGTTGCTACATCTCTAAGTATGTCCAGGAAAGACGGGAAAAAATGTAACCTAATTTCAAACACTATGTGTCCATAGGGATTTATTTTACTTCAGTGATTTGATAACAGATTTATTTTTTCAAAACAAAAATTATTACATGGTATACTTTAGAAAGGATAGCCTGACAAAATGCAATGAACAATTTTGTCTATTTTTTCAACTGCTGTTTCTTATTGAACTATAGAACTGAAATTAGTGTGAATTGACAAAACAGCCAAATTTGGAAGAAATAGCTGGATCTCAGTGTGTGTGTGTGTAAAACAGGAACAGAGAATGAGTCTGATAGCATACAATCATTATAGAAATGGCACATTAAAATCTTAAGAAAAAGGAAAATTTTTAAACAGCTTCACTAATTTATTGCTTTCCAGTGATCTTTCAAGCATGCACAAAAAAGACATTTTCTCAATTTCTTTTAAATTGCTAGGCTCAATGTTGAATATTTTGTTTAACTATCATAATGTAATACGTACAAGAAATCAGATTTTTCTACCCATATATTTATAACCCATGTATTTATGCTGAAGCCCTCCAGCCTCTCTTAAAAGGGCCAGGGCTCCAGCCCTGATCACCACAATGCTGCTCAGCAGAGCTCCCTCTGGTTTTTTGATGTTTCTCTGGTACTTCTGGGTACAAAATGGCATCACTCCTTCTAGACTAAAGGGAGAGAGTGGAAAGTCCTTTCCTAGTAGCTACCCCTGCTACAACACCACACCACTGGTTTGGCTGAGCTCCAGGCTGCTCGTGACTATAGAGCAGGTATAGTCTCATGAGGCAGAATTAAAAAATACACCTCTGTCTCAAAATATGCCATGCTTTCCTTACAGAGAAGACAAACCTGGCAATCAGTGATCTCATCCTTGAAAAACGTGCTGTGAAGGAGAGCATCAGCACTTGTTTCCTGTAATTTGGACAGTTAAAGCTAAGTACGTAACAGAATGTAGGACCATAAGTTTTAGAATATATCCATTGATTTAAAATAGTTTTCTACCAATGTTGCTGCTCAAGATTGAATCTTCTGCTTGCCAAACTTCATCCATCATCAGTAATGCTAGCTGGTTTTAAAAGTCCATGTATGGAATCCAAGTAGCATTGACCCATGCTTGTGAAAAAATTAGTACCTTAACTACTTGGCAATGTACAATTACAACTTTTGTTGTATCCTGAGATTTCTGGCAGGCTTACAGATATGTATGATATCACCATGGGTGGAGTTGGTGCCATATTCTTACATCTTGGCACAGTCTGGTTTAAAATCAAGTAGCCTGGGAATGGAATTTTGTATAAAATTGACCAGCTTCCTAGTGATCCTTAACCCAGACTTTATGTTTTCTAGAAAGCAGGTACTGTTTGCAGTGAAATAATTAGCCACCTCATTTTACTAAAATCTGTTCTGTAATCTGCATGCCATCTGTTCACTTTAGTCTTGAGAAAACAAACTTTAACTCAGCTCTGTAATTATGTCACCAATCATTTTAATTTGTTCATAGTTGTCTTCTTTCTTTGAAAAAATGCATCAAAATAAACATCTGCTTGTGAAAAGTGTATTCTTGATGGTGTCACCTGAAAAGCCCTACTTAATGGATATCCTTGACATGCACTCTTCAAGATAATCTGTATTCTCTAATCTATATTCTATATGCTAATTTTGAAATACAGTTTATGCCTGTTTCTCAGTGCCTCAGTATCAGGAGTGGTGATCTAATAGCGTGAGGAGAGATTACTTGTATACTGTGCTAATTACAGGGCGAGTCAAGGAATCAAATAAAGATATAGCTCTACATTAAGTATCTCAAAAGCCACATTAAAAAAAAAAAAAAAAGGAAGCACAGTGAGGCATCTACTGGAACAGAAAATTCATACCACTCTCTGTCATGAGACCCCCCATCCGTAGACACAGACAACCAGTTACTTCAGTTTGCAGACATTTAAAGTATTTTCTTTCCTCTCCTACATATTTTCATTTCAAAAACATTCTGAATTTTATCAATTTGAGGTGTTTTTTCTAACGGTTATCTGATTTATTTCTAAGTGGGGGTTTATATGACTTTTCTCATTTGACAAGTTTGCTAAGGCAATTCTTTCAGCTTCCTGGTGTTCATACCTACATTCATTGAAAGCAATCAGTAAACCTGAATTAGCTATCCAGAGGTTTTCTCTGTTAGACCACATTCCTCTAGATCACCTAGAAGGTCTTTTGTCATAGGAAGTAATATATTGCAGGATGGGTTCTTTCTTTACCATCCTAACATGAGTCATCAGAACCCATTATGGATTGAATTTCTCCTTACTAAACAGAATATCCAGGGGAAAAATGATGGCAAATAAAACTTCAAAGGCCTGAATTATGTACAATATTGAAATGACAGTTCACTACTAAGTGACATAAAAGAAGGTAAAAAATACCTATTTATGTAGGAGGTTGTTCTGGTACTTTGCATTTCTTTCAACATGAAACACAGTAATAAGATATTCTGAGCTGTTTCAACAATGTAACACTTGTAAAGAGAGACTTCAGTTCACTGAACTCTTCAAAAAGTGGTTAATCCTTTTATGACAGGAATCTTGTCTTCTCATTTGTTTGCTAGCCTCTGGGAACATGTTAGGTTTAGACTAAGTCACATGGCAACCATTTTATTACTCTTTCAAAAATAATATGGTCATGCATTCTTTTGCTACTCTTAGAACATCTCTGCCCTTACAGAAAAATAGATTGCATAGCATAGTATTTCCAGCACTTACTATTCACAGCAGTATTTAGAGAGCTGGCATGCTGTTCTTGAGTCTCAGCTTTATGCAGGAGAATGTGGGCTAGTAGATAAATAAAGTTACTCTTAAAATTTCTGTAATGTCTCTACCGATTTTCACAATTTTGAAGACAAATAATTTATTCAGTTCCTTCATTAATCTTTCAGTTTATGGAATGTCTCTGAAAAGACAGTCTCAACTTTTTGTAAATTTTTATATAAAATTTTCAAATACTTGTTTTAGGAGTCTCATAAAGTAAATTACACTGTGGGTATTATGCACATCTGAATTTAAAACTTCGTTGTTTGGTAGAACAGGTCACACATACTAGATAAGATTTCCATCTTTATTTTGCATAATAAAGGATTTCTTGATGGAATTTGCCTATGTAAAATTTGTCTGTTCCTAGTCATCTCTGACAATCTAGCTTAAAAGTTTTGCTGCAGTGTCTGCCTTCATCAGCAAAATTTATATTCATTCAAAACACAAAATGGCAAAAGTATAGTTGTATTAAATTTGTCTTAGGCCAGTTTTGTATTGGCAGAAGTCAGCTATACGTCTTGGCAATTTTTAAAGACTTTAAGTCAGACTCCTAAAAAAACAAGTAGATTTGGCTCTAAGTGTTTTTCTTTGTTCAGTGATAGGTCTATTGCTACTGTTCTTTTCATTGGCTTGGATTGTGAAAGGGAAAGGCTGAATCAGTGAATCAGCAGACACCATGCCACTGGTGACATCTTGATAGAGCTGAAGGTGTCACTGCTCAATGAAAGGGATTGTGCTAGCTGCCCTTGAGAGGTCCCTTCCAAACCAAATCATTCTGTGGTTTATGAGTCCAGGTCCTTTCCTCAATGTTTGCAAGTTTGATGATCCACTTCAAGATGATCCAGCCTAGGACTCTCAAGGTGGTGGTCCCTGCCAGTCTTGGGGCTTGTTAACCTTCATTCCATGTTGTAGTAACTATGGCTGTATCATCTTTGATCTGTAACTCACTGATGGTTGAATAGTTTAAAAATGTGAGTATTCAGTTCTAGTCCAAAAAATCTTGGTGAAATAGAGTAAATATTCTGAATACTTTCAGCAAATTTCTTAACCTTTTTTTTCCCTTTGTTTATTTTTTATAGTTAAAAAGAAATTGCCTCAAATCTGTTTTGATTTCATGTAAGCATTTGATGCATACAGTTTTATTTTCATGGAGCTCATCCTCCTTTACCTCCACTGATCCCAGCTGTGGCTCACTGACACCTTTTTGTTCCCTACTTCTTGATTTCTAATTAATATTCTGGCTGATGAAGAGGTGCTCCCTTTTGCTGGGACACTTTTACCTTAAATCACAAATATGTACATACACGCACAACCACATACATACACAGATGTATGAACACACATATACAGTCCCCCGATATGTATATTTTGTCCTTTTTTTTTAAATTTAATTTTTTTATATATTTATCCCAGAGAAGTAAGTTGATTAGGGATCTCTTGTCCTTCTTTCATAGGTAAGTAACTTTATAGCATATTTTCAAATTGCCTGTCTTCTCTGATATGATCTCAGGTAAAATCTCCCTTCAAAGTTTCCACTACAGTGCTAATAAAAGCATTGGTAATAAGCAAAGGAAAACACAATCTTTTAAAGAGATTAGCATAGAATAATTTTAAAAACGAGTAGTCAGTAAGACTTATTACTAGGAAACTCCAACAAACTTATAAAATTATAGAAAAATAGATAGTGTCTAGCCTATGTAGGCAATTCAAGAATTAAACTCAACTTAAAGATGGACACTTTACTGAGACAATTACTTCTACTTACTGAAAAACATTTCTGTGCCCAGAAAGAATACACAAATTCAAAGCAAAATGTTTCACAATATAAGAAGAACCTGCTTTCTTTCTTTTCTAAGTTTTAGCAATTTTTTTTTCAATACTTAATAAAAACATTAGAACCATGTGTTTCATTTTGATTATGGCATTAGGAAATACCATCTGGATTTTATTTGTTTTAATACTTTCTGTCATGTCACAAAGGATTATTTCTTTTCAAAGAATACTTTACACAAAACCTTGGTAATGGCTTCTAACAAGCATGGAACAAGTACAAAATAATAGTTAGCAAATTCATGTAGCAAATTCTGCCAGTTTTGAAGTTCTGCAGAATCTGGAAGATTAAGTACTGGACAGAGATTTATCTCTGGACCTTTTATCTAACATCTGATATTTTAAGAATAATGATGGTATAGAAGTTTTGTCTTTAACAATAATTTTGCCCTTATTGAGGATTCATAAGAGCTTGTGAACCTTGAAAAGAGCTTAACTGCCCTTAAATTTTTATTGAATTTGTAATTACCTCACTGAGCATTATCTAGTGTTAGGTAAGAAAAAAGGACAAATGCCTTTAATCGCAGTGACACTTTTACATTAAAAGAACAGCTGATGAGTATTCCATATTTTAGAAAACCAGGCTGAACATAAATGAACAAGTGAATGTATTGCTTTAATATACTGATTTTGGAGTGAACTAAATTATTGAATGTTGATCCCTGACTCTATCATGCAAATCACATGTACTCAAGTGTTTGCAAAGATGCATCCATCAATATAACACAAATAAAACTGCTCTGGCAATGAAACAGCAAATCAGACTTCAGTTCTACTTTAGTAAGATTTCCTGATTTCTTTCAGATCCAAAAAGCATGTAAGTAAGGTTGAACAATCTGAAATCACTATCTACTTGAATCACAATTCAGCAAGTGGGGGTTGAACATGTATTTAATGTATCAGATTTTATCCTTCAACAAAGGAGAGAAAGACTGACAGTGAACATACTTTATGGTTTCAGTCACATCTGACACCCTATCAACTGTTTCCTGCTTTCTCTTACTTAGAAATAAGAGAACAAAATGCAGATGGTTGTCCTAGACAACCAAGTGACATGAATTATATTTTTATTGTGCCAATGTTCATCTCTCATAGGCTTTGGTTTTCCTGATTTGAACAGTGACTTTGAGAATATGGATTTTTTATCACAGAACATTTTTCCAGAAAACCAATGAATTAGTAGAGAAGCTAGAAAAGATAAATATGATCCAATTTCTTGAACTTTGCATCATCAAGTTGACATTTTACTTTTCAAGCACTCACATAGGCTAATGAAGTAAAACCTGTATATGTTTGACGTGTACGACTGAAGTCACTCAAACTCCATCTGACCACAAAATGATGTGAATTGAAGTCTTTTCCCCACCCTCAAAAAAATCAATATGAATATATCTTAAAAGAGGAAGAAGATCAGAGGAGACTCTACGTGTCCTGGGAAAATCAAGGGGCTGTACTCATCTCCTACTAAAGGAACACCTATTGGGTAAATATTATTCTGCAAAAATAGAATTACTTATGCTTTCTATCATCAGTGGATTTATCAGCAGCAACCTTTGAACCTTATTCTGTCATAGTAGTCAATAAATTGCGCTATTTGTGAATCTTGAATCTTGTTGAATGCTCCCAGGCTTATAGTGTAACCCAATTATTTGTGCACTTGGGATTGAAAGCATGGCAAAATTTACAGTGTAAATTATGCTGTTTGTGCATCTGGCATCTTTACAGGCTTATACTGGAGAGTTGGATACTCTAAAATATTATCTGTGGTGGATCTACTGAGACAAAAGCAAACACTTGTTTAAGTTTCATGTAGAAAAATCTTATAAACACCAAGATTTGTTCTCTTTCTTGGGTTTCTCTATTTTGAATCAACTTCCACAGGAGTTATAATTCTTCTAGTAATTTCTCTTATGTGACAGAGATCCTTTTTTTCCTCCTCTTCATTTCTATCTCATTTGTCCCATGTGTCTTCAGACAGTATTTCTACTAGTGAGTTTTTCACCTTCCAATTCTGCTACTGTCCAGATGGATGTCATAATAGGCTCACTTGTCTTACATTTTACTGCTACATTCATTCACCTTTCTCTGTGTTTCTGAAAACCTTCTCCTTAGCTTGTACTGCAATTAGTCTTTGATCCTGGTCACGAAATAACTAGTTTATGCTATTACAATTTTCATCTTGCTTGATCACAGAAAAGAAATGTCTTTTTCATTACTGTTATGAAGATATGATACCAATTTAACTTGAGAAGGAGGTTGGTGATCTACACTTACTCTCTTGATTTCAGGTGAGATGAGTTAATTTTTTCTCAGCAGCAAGTACAGTTTTGGAATCAGAACGGCTATAATGATAACAAGCTGCTGGTTTTTTTGTTGTGGTTTTTTTAGTATTTTGTTTTTGGGGTTTTTTTTTGCTAAGTCATGTTTATCCTACAACAAGGACTCTTTTTTTGTGAGGGAGCATAGCTGGGACAGATGACTCAAACTGGCCAAAGGTATATTCCAGAGCACAGAATGTAATACCTAGTATCTAAACTGGGGGAAGGTACCCAGAATGAGGGCTCATTTAGATATGTGGGCTTTCCTGCAGGAGACAGTTAAAATAACTCTATTATTAGGTTAAAAGAAGTCAGTATTTTGTAGTACGTATGATAACTCTTTGTACTATGTTTTCCTAATGAAAGTTTTATTTGCAGTTGGGTAACATTAAGGAGCATTTACCACTTGCAGCATGGCTGCTTTTTGTGCAAAAACAGTCTACAAATTAGAGAGAACTTCCCAAGGAAATTAATATTGTTTCTAGATCTGTTCACTTAAGTATGAGAGATGATTAGCTTAATGACTCAAGTGCTTGTAAAGAAGTTTTCTCACCCCTAAAACTTATTTCTAATTAACTTAGCAGAAGATAACTGTATTGTGCTTTTTGAAAATGGTTTGAATAGTTTCACAATTTCGCTGCATTTTGAAAGCAAGAATCAGCAACACATAAAAAGTTAGTTATTTAAAAACCTACACTTGAAGTAAACTGTGTAGGCAGCCTTTAAAAGACAGACATTTGATCTGGACAGAAACATTGTTCTGTACAGGTCGGATCAATAGGCCAAAGCCAACTGGATGAGGTTCAACAAGCAAAGTGCCAGGTCAACATTTTGATCACAATAACCAGGTAGCACTACAAGATGGGGGCAGAATGACTGGAAAGCCGCCCAGAGGAAAAGAACCTGGGGGTGCTGGCTGACAATTGGCTGAACATGAGCCAGCTGTGCCCAGGCATCAAGAAGGCCAGTGTCATCCTGGCTTGTATCAGCAATGGTGTGGCCAGCAGGACCAGGGCAGTGACCATCCCTCTGTACTGGGCACTGATGAGGTCACGCCTTGAGTACTATGCCCAGTTTTGGGCCCCTAAATTCAGGAAGGACATGGAGGTGATGAACAAAGTCCAGAGGAGGGCAACAGAGCTTGGGAAGGCTCTAGAGACTAAGTAATATGAGGAGTGGCTGAGGGACTGGGGCGTGTTTAGCCTGGGGAAAAGGAGACTCAGGTATGACCTCATTGGTCTCTGCAACTGCCTCAGAGGAAGCTGCAGAAAAGTAGGGATAGGCCTCCTTTCTCAGGAAACTCATGACGAGACAAGAGGAAATGGCTTCAAGCGGTGCTAGGGAGGTTGAGGTTGGACATCAGAAAAGAGGATTTGGCACAGGCTGCCGCGGGAGCTGGTGGAGTCACTATCCCTGGAAGCATCCAAGAAAAGACTGGATGTGGCACTTATCACCATGGTCTAGTTACAAAGGTGGTTCAGTCAAAGGTTAGACTCAATCCTCTTGAAGCTCCTTTCTGACCTTAATGATTCTATAATTTTATAAATTCAGTCCCACTAATTGAGAAATTATTAAAATAACTTTGTAGTTTCCGGTGCAACCCCATTACAGTCAAAATCAAGATTCTCATTTTCATTTTCATCAAAGGTGATGGAATAGGAATCTTGCTGAAGCCTAGGATAAACCCAAAACTTCTGGATGCACAAGTTATATTCTCTGAGGCCCTGCTCTACCACGTGGTTATGTTCCTACAGTGTTTGAAATACATGCATGCATATTTGTATCATCTATATCTATATCATTTATATCTTCTATATCTATATCTACGTATCTGTCCTCTCCCAGATCCTTGGCTCCTTGCAAGGGTGCCCATTGTTAAAAGATTCATTGAAAATAATTCAAAAGATATGAATAGTGATGAGATTGGGACTTTAGGTCACACACTGTAGTGCACTGTGCCAGAAAACAGATGCATACATTTTTTAATCTTTTATGGGAATTGTCCTATAGGCATGCAAGGTGTACCTCTCAGTGTCTCAGTTAACTCAGTCAACAAATGCTTTATCTTTCCCTTTGCTGTGGTTTAAGTCATGAAGTAAGTGCCACACAGACACTTGCTCACCTTTCCCTGGTAGACTGGGGGACACAGCCAGAGGAGTAAAAGTGGGAGAAGTCATGCCTTGAGTTAAAGGCAGTATAGTAAGTAAAGGAAAAAGAAAGATAACACAAGGAATTAATTCAATATTTCCCATGGGTAGGCAGGTGTTCAGCCATCTCCAGAAAATCTGGGCTCCAGCATATTTGACTTTGACTTGGGAAGACAAACGTCATCACTCAGAACTTGTTACAATGCAAAAAGACTGTGCTATTTGTGTAGAATCACACAAATGCTTAGTGAGGTTTACAATGAATTCAATAATTCAAGCATCAGCTCATCATCTCACCTATGAAGCTTCCTTCTCTTTTGTACTGTTTTACTACAATCTTTCCAGCTTCTGCAAAAATGAAAAGATTTTATCATATTTTCTTATTTGGATGTTGACTATTTTAAGTTCATATTAATACTTGAAACTCCACGATATTATTTCCAAATATAATCATAATGACTGTGTCTGACATCAGGACAGAACATTTTAGTTGCTGATCATTTGAATTAGGAGAGAAATTTATACCAATATCTGACAGCAATATTCCTTCTTATTCTTTTGCTAGAGTGAAAATCACTTTTTGCTTTAAACATGGTGTGCATAACCAAGGTGTTAAGGGTTGAAGTAGTGAGAGTACAGGAAAAATATATTCCCTGTTGTGAAGTTAATGTCATATTGTAGCAAACATTATCTGGTTTTTTAAGTTTAGTCAGCTCTTAGCAAAGTGACAAAATTTCACAGGTGCCATGCAACAAAAATGTTTTTGTGTATACAGACCAGGAAAATGGAGAAGCTACAAAAAAATGCAACATATCTGATTTTGCTGTCTGCACTAGACTTAGGCAAGGTGGTCTGCACTACCACTCATGAGATATTTGAGAAAACTCAACTACTAGTCAGAGATCAACTACCTCCAGGTAAATGCAAACGGTGACATCATTTTATAGACTTGTCATTAGGCAAGCACTGAGCACAGATTTCATCTGCAGAGAAAACATATCAGTGATATTAAGGGAAACAAAACAATCTAAAACCTACTCCTTGCAGAGGCAAGGAGCACTTTGTGCACAAAATGAGGTGTGTGGTATTGCTTTTTCTTTGTCACTTTATTTAGTTTCAATTCTGTTTCTATTACACAAATAGACTCCCATTTGTTGTACTTCATTATAACTACATTATACTTTCCATGCTTCATTGTGTTTCTTTTAGGCAAAATGCAAATAGCCCATTTCAAACCCTGACTAAATTTAATGGTAAGGAGTCTTTGCAGCAGCTTCAGAGGTCACTTACGATCAGTACCTTGGAAATTTAAATGTGTTCTCCGTTACAGTAAAAATGGAAACTACTAATTTCAACCTATACTGAAATTATTTGGATTTTTTTTTTGTTTATCTTATTTAATAACTAATTACCAATTAAAAAAGAGCTGAAGAAAAAGCCTTGAAGGCCATCATTACTTGAAGTTCATTGTTTTCTTAAGAGAATTAGTGGCTAAACTATGCTATACTCTGCAAGAATCTTCCATTATTATTCTGGGATTTAGTCGACGCAGAGTATTTATTTATATTGGTGACATTCAGATTCTGAATGGTTGTTTCCCTTGTGATGATCTATACTGTCTGGAAGTCTTCAGTGATTGTTGAAAAACTAACCAAAACAACAAAAAAAACCCCACCCTAGATGTGTAAGATGTGCGTCCTGGCAGCCAATTCAAAAGTTTCCAAGTACTGGAACTATTTAGATATTGTAGAGTGATTCCAGAGAAACTGGAACTCACAGTTCCAGAGAAAGAAGAGCTCCCCATCCCTGGAGAAATTCAAGGCCAGGCTGGATGGGGTTCTGAGCATTCTTGTCTGGTGGAAGGTGTCCCTGCCCATGGCAGAAGGGAACGAGATGGACCATTTCAACCCAAGCTGTTCTGTAATTCCATGAATAGTATTAGCAATTAGGGCTTGTTTTCAGTCAAAAGTCTGTAGATTTTCCACAAAAAAGTTGCTGAATTGTGAAATTTTAGTAGTCATTGATTTGAAATTCTTAGTTAATAAATTAAATTTAGTTAATAAATTTAAAAGTTTCTGAATATATATGCTATGAAGCATCTCCTTCATCTGAAATTTATACAACTAACTGAGTATATAAAGTATAAGCTTCTTATTCTTTAATTTAAGTACCACGAACATTACTCTTTGTGTAGTGCACAATGATACTTATAATTCCTTTGCAAGATCTCAGCATAGCACTGTTATCTGGTTACTTGTATAGCAAAATGCGGCTTGGAAATTGGTGTAGAGTTTCCCTCCAAATAAAAGTGATCATTTGTAGCCCTGTGTTTGACTTCATTAATACTGAGACTTTCCCTCTGACTGGTCTGTCATCTACAAGCAGCCTTTTGAGAAAGCAGAATTTGTTGCTTTGTTAACACAAATTCATTCTGAAAAGAGTTCAGAGTTATCAAAGGTAGACTTATTTAAAAAAAAAAATTAGAGAGTTGAAAAAAACCCCCCAGATTATCTGTTCTTTAAATAACCAAGTAAGATCCTTCTGGAATTTTTAGTGGGAAATTAATGAAGGGACACTAGGAAAATATGATCCATAAGATATTAAGCTGTTCGAATTGTGATAAGAAGAGGTTATCTGTAAGTTTATCACCACTTTGATCCACTGATGAAACTGTAAAATCATGAAAACAATCATGTTTAATTTGTAAGAAATAGAGCCTCATTGTAGAGAAGTTGTACAAAAGATTCTGCTAGAGTACAATAATGTGCTTATGATTCACAGCTTTTTTCCTTTCAGTCTTTTAACTGTTTGGAAAAAAAAGAAATGTTCCAAGGAGTCTGAGCATTTTTCAATCCATAAATGAGCCATAAAATAAAGCAATTAAAAATACTCCACATTAGAAAAATTATACCCATTAATTTTACATTATATTATTGTTAAAAATGTGGAAAATATTTCTTGCTATTTTAGATATGGCATGCTATCACTTTGAAGAGGCAGACTTCATCTTGATTTAGATCTATTTTGTTATATTTGCTACAAGCATGCAAGTTTTCTATAAACTGAGATTTTTTATTTCAACTCCTATAACAAATTAATTTACATTATTTATTTTTTGTTGTGCCTGTCATGCTTCTGCTTCCAAAGTAACTCCTAATATTTATGCTACTGTAATCTCCAAGGATTTAAAATTTCACAGTACCATGTATGATGACAACTTTGTTGTTGCTGAAGTCCTTTTCCTCACAAAGAGTGCAAATCCCTTCGTTTAAATCTGCCAATAAGTCTTTAAATTTAAACAATGGTACTTGCAATAATTCTGTTTTACCCGGAAATGGGTAAAAACAGAGGATGAATTTATTAGTTGAATCCAATTTTTTTAATAGAATACGCATACATTCATATGACTGGTTTCAGTGCTGCTTCTAACCTGTTTCTCTGGTAGCTGACACTGTAATCTCCATTGAAGATAAAGAAATTTCACTTATTCAGATTTACCTCCTTTTCTTGTGGTTCAAATGCAACAGATTTGAATCTAAGAACAAGTTTACAAGCTTGCAGATTTTAAACTAGTGTCCTTGAGTCATAAGAAGTCAAATATTCTTGATATTATGGAAGAAATAAAAATATTTTCTGGAATAAACTAATATGTATCTCCCTGAAAAACTGCTTCTAGATAGCTTCAATTCTCAGATATCTTTTAGAATATTATCATATCACTGCTCCTCAAGCTGGGCAGAACACATGCAGCTTGAATCATTGTTTCACTCTTCTTGAGTTTCAAGAAACAGGAGCCCACAAACCTGTTAAGTTTTTAATTAGAAGATGTTCATGCAAAGAGCCAGTCAGGTATTGCTTTGCAAATCTAGTTTTGTTGACCATATTACTCTGCAAAAATTTGGGGGAATCTCCACATAAGCCCATACAGTCTCTACAGACCTGACCCTCAGATGAACACACTATTCTCATTCTCCTCTTTCATCTGTCACCATTTTTGTCTGTCTTTTGTCTAGACTACTTCTGGTCTCCTGGCTCCAGCTTCCTGCATGTTGTGAAGCCTTATCCCAGAGGCTTTTCTCTGGGGGTCTTATGTCTGCCACCCTTCTCTATCACTCTGGATTTCAGTAGATATGCCTTACCATTCCTAGAGGAGATATGTGAAGGTCCCCTGTGTACCAGCTCTACTGGAACACCCCAAAGATGAATCTCCGTTGTGAACAAGCCTCCTTTTCATTTCCATCAGAGCAAGGAAGAAGATGGGAATAGAAGCCAGCAAAGTTCGTGTCTTATCTGGTATGTGTGGGCATACTTATCACCAGGAGGGGGTGTTTGATGCCTGACAATCGTGAGTGCTCATGCTGAGCAGACGCAGGAAGAAGTTTTCTCATGCATCTTAATTGGTGATTACTCACCTCAGTAACAGATCCTGGCTGGAACTCAGGCAAAGGACAACTAATCATGCCTCCTAGTACTGGCTCATTATCAGCCTTAGGTAGGAGCAGATGATCTGTAGCGTCTTGTGCCTGTGAGACAGTGGAAAGTAGGCACTGAAATGTTTCCAAAGCACAATGTATCAGGCCAAACTGGTCTCCTGTTCCCATGCTGAGCTATTCCTGGCGCTCTGGTGAGCAGTAGTTAAGAGTCAGCATACTGCTGTGCACTGTGCCATCCTTGGTTACTCCGAGCCAGGAGCCAGTGGTTTTGTGCAGAGTTAAAATAGCTGTCCAAGCATTTATAATCCATGTAGCTGGTCTTTCCACTCATTCTTGAGTGGAATTTGTAGCCCTGTGTGGTTTTGGTCATAACTGTTGTGATGTTAAAAAATTGTTATTTCAGCAGTACAGATAAATACCATTATTTTAAGCAGAATGACCACAGATGACATATAATAGTAGATAGGATTCACAAACATTTGAAAATCCCAATTAAAATTCTTAAAAGACATCAAGTATACAAACGTAATAAAAGACATCAAAAGCTGATACAAATTGCTTCTGTCTGCTCACTGTATTATCATATGCCTTCTTGAAGTGATTCATGAATCAGGTTTGTTTGGGTTTTTTTAAAGCATCACAAGAACTATACTTATTCTAACATGATTAGATTTAGATACTTCTAGTGTTGCCTTAATGTCACCCTTGATAAATTTATGTTCAAACCCCTAGTGACTGGGCTGAAATATATCCCATAAATTTCTGCTTTGAAAAAGAAGAAATAAACCAACATTAGAACAGGGGCATAAACAATATCTTTTGAAGCAAATTTTCTGTTCTACTGCTTACTAGTGATGCACCAGAATTTGTAATGTAATCAACTATTTTAAATGGAACATAAAAAGGATGAAACCATGTCTGGGTTCTCTACATGGGATTACAAGATTTCACAAGAAACAAACTATGCTGTGAAAAAAATTAAGAAATTCTAATGCAGGGAGATGATAATCTCATACTTAAAATATTTAAAATTAAACAGGGTTTGTAGTGTTTGAAGGAGTCATCCAGAAAACTTCCTCTCAAATTAGATTATAACATCATTTACAATAACAATTATGTTTGATGCTTGTTACTTTCATTTGAAGGAGTGGCAGAACAGGGATTATTGGGATTTACTTAGACTGCTATATTAAGAACTTGGGGAAAAATATTAATTCCATCTTTCATAAGAAGATAAAATACAATAAACTTTCCATATTTATCTAGTTTTGAAGTATTTTTGAAGTATTCCTTACACATTTGTGATGACCTTTTATAAATTTTCACCCAGCAATAATGGAAATCCAAAAAGAAGACCTTTACACCTTTCTTAAAATTTGCCATTATAAAGCTAATATTGGAGATGCTCTTAAGAGAAGCAGCATCCAGAATTTTACTTATGTAAAGACACAGAAAGCAATAGAAAGAAAATATAAATTGTGTATTTCCTCCATGAACTATTATGGTTCGTCTATGGTTTGTGGAAAACTTTTATAGGTGAGGCACTTCAGTATACAGGTGAGATGCTCCCAAACTCCTGAACTAGCATGCACTTCATGTGTTTGTGTTGGCCCAACAAAATCAATCACAGGTAGATAATCCCACAATAGTAGGTAATTGTCTATTTTTTTGCAAGAGTAGGGTAGAATCCCAAGTAAGTTTTCACTTTGAAGTATATATGTGCTCTCAATAGGAAAGGGAAGAGGGCAGGAAGATGAAATTACCTTGATTTTCAGGTTTTTTGAGGTCCCAAAGTAAACATGTTTACTATTTACATGGGCAAAGCTGATGGCTTCATGGGGAGCTAAACACCTACACACAACATTTGTTTAGAAAACTTTGCTTCTAATTCTACAAAATAGACTCCAAGCAGTTTCATTTTACTTCAACTACTAAAGGCAGGTTCATTTGCATTGTGAGCTTTTAAAACTAAAAGAGGACAATAATGGAGGATGCATTATAGTAAGACTAAAATGATAAATCAGAGTGGCTGTGACTTGTACATTACTATAACTGCTGTAATAAAAGGTGCTGGTTTTCTTTTTGTAGACCTGAGTATTTAGGATGCATGATTTTTGAGGTAAAAACACTGCAACTTTTTCAGAGAAAAAGTTCAAGTCTTGGTTTTTGGCTTTATTTTCCTTGAAAAACAATATAATTTTACACAGAGCCCTTGCTTAAAATCACATTGTGGCATCTTTGTACATACAGGATATATTGTTGACAGTAACAGCATCAAAAATTCCTGATATGTTTTAATAATATATTATTCTTTGCTAATTTGTCACATTTCCATATCTTTTTTTGGATTTCAAAACCCAATGTGGGATATTCTGAAATAAATTATATGCTGACAACTTAAGAAGATTTGTAAGAAAAGAAAGATTTGGAGTACAACCACTGAAGTCCCCTAGGAGTAGTGAAATTTGTAAGGATACTTTATTTCATCTTAGCACACAGCCATAAAATACAGATGACCTACTTTACTGTCATACATTCATATAGACACACATTTCATACATTTATTCCAATGACATATTTTCCCAGCAACAACATGAAAACAGCCATCCATCCTTTCTCATGCTCTACTGTACAGGCCAAACGAGTGGAGAGAAAATGGCAAAGTATTTATAGATTGTTCTTTAAGCTGTGTGAAAAATGTAGTAGAGTCTACACTGGGCTAAAAGCTTTGAAGGAGTTATTGCATAATAAGATACAGTATGAGTTTAGTAGATACAAACTCTTTCACAGTAACCACCCGTTCACATCTGATATTCAACTGCAAGTGCAGATGGCTCACTCTTCTGTCATTAAAAAAGCAAGTGCAATTTTCCTCACATTTGCAGGAAACTGCTATACAACAAGGAACAGCTAATTGATGAAAAATTGTTTTTCTTTCCATACTTTGAACAACAAAAAAACCCAGAGTTTTTTGGTTTGGTCTTTTTTGCTAGCTGCAAAGAGAAAAATGACGACTTTCTTTCTGTCCTGCTTTTAATCCAATTAAAGGTACCTTTTCCAAGTATTTTTTTTTTCTGTCAATGTTTTTCCAATGAAGCTATTCTGTATACTGTGGTGTGTTCTGCCTAGCCATTGTCTTTTACCTGTTCTTCAATCAAAAAAATTCTCAGCACTGCTGAATATCTGTTTTACCTGTGATGATCAGCTATGTCCTGACTACAATGAGACATCAAAATTCAGATTATATTGCTCTTATTCTACAAGAATTGGTAGCTGTCCAAGGCTTTGAAAAATATGTCTCAAAATATATGTCAAAAGCTAAATACAACATAAATCCGTATAGTATTAATGCCCTCTAGTTAGTCAGCATGAATTATCTGTAACTGAACACAGTTCTGTTAGAATCTTAATTATACATCTTTCAGTCATAAAATTCCATTTCATGAAAATGTAATTTACATAATAAATGCACAAAGGGAATGCAAGGAACAAGAATGTGCATACCTGAAGTTTGCAAGTCCCTAATGCTTGCCAAAAAACTAATTAATATTGAAATAATAGCTTCTAGCTATCATATGCTGAATGTTAGAGACTATACTCAGGGAGTTAAATCTTCATTTTTTATGTCCCTTGAAAGAAAAGAGCAGGTACATCTGAGGGTAAGAATTAAGAATAAAGCTACTTGAAAAACTATTCTAATATAACAGGATCACCTGCTGCCATTTTGGGGTTTGATTTCTTTTTCTTTAATGGAACAGCATTTTATAAAAGAAAGATGAGTAAAACAGAATATAACATTTAAGTACTCAAAGCTCTACAGTTTCAGGCATACTTTCCCAAAGAAAAAAGAAAAGGTTATACTTTTATTTAAAAATGCTTTTCTTTCCATTTGACCATTTCAGTAATTCCTTGCCCTGTAAATTTATCACTGTGCACTGTGGGCTTTTCTCAGGGCCCTTATGAGTGGAGCAGTGAATAAGTTTAAAGCAAACTGAAATATCGCAAAGCAAAGAATGCAGCTGGAGGTCTAGCATCTAGCATCAGGAGAGGGGTGGTACTATAAGACATCTTGTCATTTTTTTTGTCTTTACTAACAGAAGAATGATCTTGCAAATTAAGGCAGGAGTTAAAAATGAAGGGAAGTAACAGCTGTCTGGAAACTAAAAATTTTTTGGGGATGGGCTTGCACAGAGAAAAGCTGCACTTGGTTGAGCTGTACATGTCCTACCAAGGATCTCTTGCGTTTTTGAACCATAGAGTTACCTTCAATCACCTCTCAAGTTAAATGCGTTTGAATACAGATCTATATGTGCAAATAAAACAGCTTTTTCAGACTGAAATATACACAGCAAAAGATTTTCTGATCTGGGAAAGGAAATAGAAGGGAAATGGAGAGGATTTAGAACAGAAAAACTCATGCAACTCTTAGAAAAAGGGAATATGAATAGCTTTAGCAGCAAAAATAAAACAGATTCATCTTGCTTGGACCATTCAGTGGAGCAGTGATTTCTTTCTCTTCGGAGATTCTTGTATATTCTGTACCACACCATCCTTATCAGGAGGCTTCCATTACTATGTGGGTATTGAAATAATAAAAGAAACCTATTGAGAGGAGCGATGCTGTGCAGAGAAGCAACATGTTCCCTGCCAACAGGTTTTTTCCAAAGATTGTGAAAGTAACACTGAATTTTTTGGCAGCAGCAAATTTTTCAAAGTCTTCCTTTTTAGAGGGTTCAGTAAGAAAAATATCCTTTTTTTTCTTTTTTTTTTTTTTTTTTTTTAGTTTTAAATTTAGAAAGTAATAGTATGATTGGTCTAGTCTTAATTGCACTTTAAAAGTGCTGGCTGCAAAAAATATAAAGCATTTTTTCTCATACACAAACACATTGTCCCATGGTATAGAAACTTTAAATCTGTATCACTTTTATTACGCCAAAGTAGGGACCAAGGGTAATAAATGATAACAGTACAGTATTACTGTATCTCTGCTCTCATTTTGTAACAAAAGTGGTCTATATTGGTATGACATCCTTGCTTTTAAAGATTTCTTAAAAAAAGGTAAAGAAAGATCAATATTTACCATTTAATTATATCTTACTGGGGCTTTAAACTCAGCCAGGTCTCAGACTGGCAAGGCTGAGTCATGCATTTCTGTCCTCACATGACAGTGAGTCATGCTCTAAGGAGGATAGAAGTGGGATCATGGTAACAGATTAAGTAAAGGAAAAGAGCTCTTTTGTGTATTTTCCTATTTCCAGACGTGTAAAGGTCAGAGATCCACTTGATCTTGCAATGGACCAAGGACTGTGTTGAGTCTGGATAGACTTTGAAGTGGTTTGTGGTGGACAAGGTAAAGGAATAAAGATGGTAAAGGTATTTCAGATGAGGTACAGAAACTTGCCTTTCCAATACCACTACTAATGCTGACGCAGTTGACCACAAGAAAGAAACAGGTTATATCCCATCTATGGCTGTTGGCTAAACTAACACAAGGAAAACTATTAGATCTTAGAGTACAGGAGTGTCCTTGGGTTGAGAAAAAAATTGAGAATGAAAGTGACTTCACACTTGTGAGACTTCGTGTGGGATTCTGGTGCACTTGTAGCACTTCACTGCAAGAGTACTGAGAAACCGAGTTCAGCAGAGCAGCACCAGACTGGTAAGAAATCTGTAGTATGTGGTGTACAAGAACAACCTGAAAAGTGCATCTGGTTATTGGGAAAAGCTGAGGACAGGAGGGTCATCCAACTGCTGTATACAGGTTTACAATGAGCAGTTGTAGAGGAGACAAAAGCTATACCCTCCTGACAGGTACAGAACAAACACAGGAGATAAGTGGTATAAAGTGTAGCAAAAGAAAATCAAACAACAGTTTTGTTTTGAGGAGGAGAAGGAATAGGGGGAAATACGTAGAGGTGCTGTTTAAGCACAGGGACATATTACCAGAGGAAATACAGGAGTTCCTGCTCTTGGAGACGTTCATATCTCAACTGGGCAAGAGGTTGAGCAGCTCATTCTAACAGGGAAGTTAATCCTATTCTAAGGTAGGTGTTGGACAAGATGATTTCAAAGATCTCTTTAAATCTGAGCCATAAATGAACTGAAGATATAATTTTTACCCTCTTAAAATACTGACATTGTCCATACGGTTATATTAGTAAACTCACTTGCTGAAAAAGTAATTTTGATGAAATTGATTTTAATGAAAAATAGTTGTCAGAGAATAAAATATCTGAAGGACACTGAGAAAAAAATTTTAGGAAAGTACTTTGATTTTTTGCAAAAAAGAGAAATTATGAATGAGATGTCTTCTGCTTGATAATTTTTTAGTAAAATAAATCACACAGAATCACAACATCATTTCATTTGGAAAAAACATTTGAGATTATCAGGTCCAACCTTTGACTGATCATCTTCTCAAGAAGACCATAGAACTAGGTGCCATGTGCTGTTGCTTCTTGAACACCTCCAGGGACAGTGACTCCACCACATCCATGCACAGTCTGTTCCAATGGTTAACCCTTTCTGTGAAGAAATTCCTCCTGGTGTCCAACCTGAGCCTCCCCTGGTGCAGCCTGAGGTTATGTCTTCTCAGCCTGCCACTGGTGGTCTGAGGGAAGAGGCCAAACCTTGCCTGGCTACACCCTCCTCTCCTGTAGCTGTAGAGAGCAATAAGGTCACCCTTGAGTTCTATTTCTTCAGGCTAAAGAACCCCAGTTCCCTCAACTGCTCATATTGTCACAAAGAAAAATACAATAACATACTGGCACAAAGAAAGCAATCGTTGATTAAAATTTGTTCAGGCTGTCAGGATCTCATGAGCAAAGATATTTTCTACACTTCATTAGTCTATGCACATTATCAAGTGCTCTGCTTCACTGGATGTGAGCTGATAGTTTTGAGGAGCAATGAAAACCTCTCTCCTGTTATATTATTAATGGCACTACAACACTTTTATGGCTGTATCTACAGACACAATTTCAGCAGCAGAGGTTACATAAAGATGGAAAGGCTGGGATTTGTTTTGATGCCATCCGTTATGCTTCTAAGAAGACTAAATTCATATTTGTGTTTAGTAACAGTGAGAGGCTGTCTCTTTGCGGTCCTAGGTTTATGCAGCATAAGTGCATACATACCTGTGTCTGACTGGCTTCAGTACTGCCATTCCTGGTTTCCTGGCTGTTTTACAGAGGATAATGCATTTGTGGAGAGGACAGCTCTAGGAGACCTAAGCAGAATGGTTTTTCCTCTTGAGGTGGGGGACCGTGTATCAAAAAGGAGTTTAATATGGTCAAGTGTCAGTGCTATAATAGCGACTTAAACAAGCCCCAGGTTTAGTAGAGTGCATGCCATAATAAACACAGCACATCCTTTCTGCATTTCTTTAGAGTGTGCTTAAAAAGTTTATCCATCATGAAACTTCTGTTTCCTAGAACCTTAGTGCTGACTGGTCTCACTACAATCTCTAAAAGAAGACCAAAAATGTCAGTGCACTTACTAAATCCCAAGCCATCTCACCACCAAAATTCCATTCAGCTTATTTTCCACAAAAATATAACATTTTAAATCATGTTTTGTGGCTAACAAAAATCAGTTACATAAGTAATCTGAGTTACTGTATGCAGTTACAGAAGTGCAAAACTGTCAGAAGATAAATTATCAGAATCTCATTGATGGCAGAGGGACTGAATGAAGACTTCAGCATTTTTGAGCTCCTAGGAAGGACAGAAAGGGATTCCAAAGGTTTGCTTCTCTTTATTGTTTTCCAACTACTATTAACTAAGTGAGAGAAATTTAAAAATTATACAAAAACTGTCATTAAAAAGTACATGCAGTATTGTTTCCTAAAATAGCCACAGCTATTATTCTCTTGTATGGTCAGGTTTGAAAAAATGCAGTTGATTGCAGTTGGTAATCTATAAATTCTGCATTCTGGTTTTTGCTTTGTTTTGGTTTGGGTTTTTTCATTAGTATTGTTTTAAATATGCTGTCTTTCACATAGTATGATGAAAGGTAAGATTTTCTGGCATGGAACTTATTTTTAAAAAAATAAGGTTAAATGCTCATTCACACTAATCTATGATTTTCATCAGAAAAATAAAAATTACATAGACAACTTAAACAATACATGGTTTTGACTTCAGTGTTTAGACATCTGCAGAACAAAATTATTTTAACAATATCTTATGTATTTTAATTTCACTAAATTGAATAAAGCATATCTTTTTTTTGTACTCAGCCTTCTTTAACAGGAATTGGGTTTTTTTCAGAAAAACAAGATGAAGGGTCAAGCTTTCACAATTTGATATTTACCACTCTGTTATTTAGTGATGTGTGAATGCAACCTGGATTAATTTCAAAGAAATCACCTATTTTGTATGTTTGCAAAGAGTACCAAACACTTAACAAAAATGCTGCATTTTGTTCTAGTAATTTTTGGGTGTTCAGTCCTGCATAATTTGTGTGCTGTTCCATATATGGTGTTTTGTGTTTTTACTTTTGCCTGTGAAGCCAGAAAATATTGTAGCACAAAATGCCAAAAGAATTGTCACTGCAGAAGTTTTGAGGGTTTTTTTTGTACTTAAAGAAATACTGTCATTGATAAACTAGTCAGCAACACTAAGATTCATAGATTGATGTATAAATTGGTCTTTTTGTTTCTTTTCATAAAAAACTCCTAGTTCTTTTACTAAGGATTAGTAACTGCAGAAAAGTTTCATAATATGATTAGGGATTCTTTTCAGTATTATTTTAGTTTTCCAGAGAAATAAGAATTTTTACAGTCACATCTTTTCAGCATTCACTACTTCCATGTGTCTTTCCTGACCACACCAATAGCTTTCAAATTCTTTTTCAGTAGATAAAGATGAAGGGATAAACACTCCAATCCTAAATATTTGTGCCACTTGTGGAAGCCATCACACAGATTTGAGGTAAAAGCCAAATATATGCCAAAGGAGAACACTGAGAGTTGAAATTTGAGTATTTTGGTAGCTGGTGTTTGCTTTGTTTTGTTTGTCAGTGTTGCACTTATAGAAGAGATCAATCCTGAAATAACCCAGAGAATTGTTGAATTATGATTGTCTCCAGAGCTCTAGTAATATCAGTAGTGAGGTTAATGAGTTAAATTAGCTTCATGTGATGAAGCATTTATTTTGTCATTAAGTTGCAGACATATGTTCTATGACAGTTCTCTGTCCAAGGTGATGTGGTGCATTAGGGAATCTTGTATCTTGGAACTTGATGCCACCACAGTTGAATTATTTATGTTTCTCAAAATGGTATGCATAAACAATTTGATAGCTTTAAAACAACTTTTATTTTTCAGTCTAGAAAGAATAAACTCCATGGACACCACTTTTGTGTCTTGAATAAATAACAGCTACAAATAACTGGGATTATCTTGTCAGTCATTAACTGATCCCTTTACCTGTGAATTCTTTCATATGTTACATAATTTTAATCCCAGCCTACCTTTAATATTGTTTCAGTACATATAAAAAATCCTCACCCATGACAAAAACTACTGAGCAACAGTTTTCAAAATAGTGAATGGGTAATACCCCTACAACACCCATAAGCACACATTTTATATTTCATTTTAAAAATCTTGCATGAATTTGTATATCTGAAAAATTTTGAAGATTAACATAGATTTATTTAAGATTAAGATTAAGATTAAGATTAAGATTAAGATTAAGATTAAGATTAAGATTAAGATTAAGATTAAGATTAAGATTAAGATTAAGATTAAGATTAAGATTAAATTGAGTTCCATGAAAAATATATAGAATCTGAGTTTGAACATTAATTAGTAAATTATTTTTCCTGATTCACTTTTCTGTTTTCGTGGTCGGTTTTTCATTCATAGGAAAATGTTGGCTTTTGCTTCTGTTTTCTAAGGTAAGAATTATATGAAAGGCCCCAAAATTTGTGAACCCTTTTTCATTTTGAACCAATATTTTGAAAGTTCATTGCAGTGCATAACTGCATCCCTGAAGAAAGGAATTCTTTATTAGGATTTTATTATTATTTCTGATAAGTAACATCTAAAATTTATTCCTTCAGCTCTGATGTTTTTTCTGGATATAGGAAACCAAATGCTTGTTATTTTAAGAGAAGGTTCTTTTACATACTTTTCCTTGGGTCGAAACAATGTGGACCAAAGTGTTGTTTGATGCATCAGCTATAAACCACATTGCATTGCTCCTCATTTCTACATCAGCCTCCTGATGTCATTTTATGACACTTTATGTAGATATTTGCATAGATAATTCTTATTTAATTTCAGAATGCCAATTAGAATAAGCAAGCTGTCATGATAATTTCCTTTATTTTACAGTTAAACATATTTTAATTATTGTGGAATATGAATTGAAACTGTCAGGAATAAGTAGACTGTGCTGGTTCTAAGGCAGTTTGGTCTTTCAGGCAGGTAAATCAAGCAGACAGGAACACACTGCCTTTCAGAAATTTAAATAAGTAGGTTTTGCTTGTATTCATGTTATTTCATATCTGAAAGCTAAAAGTATATATATTTCAGTTAAAACTTATTTACAGAAACAATTTTGGCAGAGAAGGTCAAAACCTTGTTAGGTGCCAAATATGCCATAGGAATAAATAATTACATTAATTTTTCTTTTTTTTTCATTAAATCAGTGAAATCAATGGAAAAAAACACATAGTTTGGATACTTCAAAGGAAAGAAGAAGACCCTAACCTATGCTTTAAAATGCTGCTGCAATGATTCAGCTAAAGGCTAGAAAGCCAATTTAAACTTAGATTAGTCTTGGTTAAAAACTGTGACAGTATTTCAGTACATGTGCATTCACACAAGACCAGTAGTTACAATTTTTACTCATTAATGCACAAGCCATAATAGAACACTTCCTTTTTATGTTTACATGTGTGTGTGTGAACCTGTCTATGGCTTACTTACTTTGATTAAATGTATATGAAGAATAGCATAGCCTAGAACAGAACAGAGTATTTCAGGTGCAAGAGACCTACAAAGCTCACCTTGTCTAACTGTCTAACCAGAGTGAGTGAGTGAATGAATGCATGAATGAATGAATGAAAAAAAGTCCCTGAAAGTATTAAAAGAACACATTACAGAAATTTTTTCAAAAGTAGACTTCTTTTAAACATCATTTTTGCATGCTTCTTCCTTTAGGAAATTAATGCTAGTGATACTTCTGTGCACTATTAATTTTTTTCTTCTCCTAAGAGCACCATTTAAAAGCATCAGGAATAATGACTTGCAGGGCACTGGTAGCACAACGTTTACATTATGCCTGGGTGGATGATAAATGGTTGCATTGTAATAATTTAACATTTTATTTAATTTTTCTTGATCTATTCATAATTGGCTTTCTGGTGTGGTATTGACATTATAAGTTACTCATAATAGACTAACTTATCACTTTTCTTCCTTATCAGAACTGAACTGGATTCACATGGTTTGTTGCTGGAATCCATTCATATCATCCAGACTAACAAAATAAACAAAGAAAAGAAAGGGTATGTCTTTAAGCCCAGCCTTTAATTTGGCAGGAAAATTGTGATATGGGCACAGGCTTAGGGCTCATCACTAGACAAAAAAAGAGAACAAAACATCAAAGAAAGTCAATACACTTTTCTGTGTCTACAAAATACAATGGAATTCCTTGCTGCCACAAGATGCATAGATTCTTGGCTTGTGAAAGAGAAGAGATGCTTGTAGTTTCTCTGTTTAGAGGAGAGTGGTTTAATGCATAACCTCTAGTGTGTTATGTTGTGGTCACTTGTTTCAACAGCTGCTCTCTGAGGAGCTTTTCCTACCATGTAGCTGTTGGTAAGAGTATTCTCCTCATGTTACCTGAAATATTTTACCTCTAAAATACAAGACTATTAAATAGGTATCACACTATTAAATAGTATCAGTTGAAAGATAGGTAATATTACAATTTGGAGATAGTTTCTTATCAAATAGTAAAAATTGTTTACGTAACTTATATCATAAGAAACATAACAGTGATTTTTATTGTAATGTTAAGGAAAGATGTAGGAACCCATTATTAAAATTTTCACTATCAATTCACTTATTTTCATAAACACAGCATGTAATGGAAAGACCAGAATTGCAGCTGGTACTGTTGTAAATTTGGTGGAAATTTCCTGAGAAAACAAGCAACTCCCGATACTTCAAGTGTACTTGTCCTCAACTACCAGACAACTTATCTGATAACAATTAAACTCCATGTATTAAACAAACATATCAATGAAGCCATGGATTTATGATAGCCCTGGTCATACACTTACTCCTGAGATCCATAACACAGGATGCTTCTTAGTCTCCTGGTCAAGATGTAGCTTCCAGAGTTCTTTCACAAGGGAGCCCAAGAAAACTGAAAATTTGCTTTCAGCATACTCCACCCTGTTGGAGCTCATGTCTAGATACATTGTTTCTGTGGAGGTAGATTTGCTGGCCAAGAAAGGCCACCTTGTCCCTGCTGATCTGTTCCTGCACCTCCATGCGCTTATTACCGCTTTGCAGAGTGTGTACTTGACTCCATGTTGGATTTTTTGATTCCTCCTAGTTGCAGACTCTTATTTTAGTTTTACTTTTATTGCAAAATTATGTGAAAGAGGCAAATGATAAAAAAATATTTAACTTTCTAGCTGAAATTGGATAGTCTGGCAATGTATCTGTGTGCAAATCAAACAGATATGCAGAATGATTTGCATTTATCCTTCAAATAAAACAGTAAAACTAGTGTGTGAGGCAAAAAGGGTATGTTTCTTAAATATATTTCTCATACAGACTTGTTATTTGCTATTTTGAGACAAACTCAAGACCTCTCCATTCCTAGTGTCAAATTTCCCATTTCCAAGTTGTTTGTAGGTAAAGCAACGATTTTAAATGAGCAAAGAATTCAATGTCGAAAGCACTAAAGGTATCCCTATAAGAATAAGCAGAGTGTTTTTGGGACAGGCTGTTTCAGTTAACAGATAGGTTATAAAAGCAATAAAAATTATTTAGATCCAGAACCAAACCAGCTCCTTCTATGTAAAACGGATTCAGTCCATTAATATTATCAAACCTTTCTCTCTATCAGGGAGTACAGCTTTGAAAATATTTGATAGGTTTATAGTCTTTCTCTAACCACCTAGCTTACATTGTGTACACATAACAATAAACCAATTTATATGGGCAGGAAGACGGCAGTTCTTTGACCTCATGTGGCAATCTCAATGCAATTCAGTTGCCTACTACGCTCTTTAATAGACTAAAATGTATTCAACATAACTACCTTGAATGTAATATCAGAGGCACTGCTTCCTCCAATTCCCCTCAAAGGAAATAATCTGACTCTGCCCTCCTTTCACAGCAGAGGACATGATGTTTAAGATAAGCCATTCTACTAAGACCAGCAGTTTAGATCTGTAGTGGTGAGGCAGCTCCTTGCAGACAGATGTCAAGTGTCATGAGGTTAACGTGTGCACACAGACCTGAAGCTTTTGTTTGTCCCTCATTTTTCTCATCTCTTTCCTATGTGGGTATTTTTGTGAGTGACAGGAGAAGCATTTAACCATTTGGGGGAAGGCAGTCCAGAAGCTTGTTTAGAACAGTGGCTCTGATTATTCTGGCAAATACCTTTACAGTTCTGACTACATGGTCAGTGCTATTGCACGGGCAGTGTGTCCTGCACAATGAGGTTCTGCACAGGGCCAGCGAGCCTCAGCACTTCCGCATCACACAAAAGGCACCATCTGTGCCGTCCGTCTGAAGAGAAAGAGGAGATCCTTCTGTGAACCTCAGGATAGGATTCAGAGCCAGAATCTGATAAAATAGGCCTAGTTTGATGCCGAAAGTGAAAAGGGAAAGTCTGAAAAACGCCTGTTTGGAATGACAACCGTAGGACCATCATCAGTGTAATGTCTTTGTGAGGCATTTAAGAAGCTGTTAAAAAATGATGGGTTGCATAGGAACTGTTGAAATCAGTTTGTGAAGGAGCAACATAATAAGACAAATCCCATGTATAACTGGAGTATTAAACATCTGTACAACGAATCATTTATTAGGCACTTTTTGAAAAGTATGCAATGTGTAAAGAATACTATATGCACTAATATAGTGTGTTACAAAGAGATGATTTGGAAAGAATTTAGCACTTTAAATAATTGCATATATATTCCCCTTTTTAGTTTCTATTTTTCATTTCAAAGTTAGTTATTCACAATATTCAAGGCTGATCAAATCATCAAATGTAAGTTTTTCCTTAGCCAAAAATATCTGGGAATTGAGAAAATAAATATATTTGTTGATTTCAGCTTCACTTCAGTTTAAAAAATATCTCAGGAACATATTGAAATTTAGTTGAACAAAGAATATAAAATGCATGAGGATACCATAAAAACATGTAATTGTGTATACTACCATAGAATTCATTTTAATATCATAGACTGATAAAAGAGCTAAATCTCCTATTTTCTCAATATTCTAGTTGTTTAAAACTAAGCGTCTTTGCTACAGTTTGGAACAGAAATATGTTGAAGTTTCATTCATGCAAAAAAAATCTCAAATTACAACATCACCCAGAGATCAGTGTGATCAGATATAAAAATTATAATTATTTTTTCCTGGTTTTAGGTAATTTATGAACTAATATTTTTCTGACATTAATTAACATTGGGTCATTCCTGTAATAATTTTTGCTATGCTTAGCTGAATGTTTTTCATCAATTTTAATGGAGAAACTGTCAATTTTGAAACAGGTTAAAATAAATTATTGCAAAACTATTTTTCACATTTTTAAGAGCAGGCAGTAAAATTGATAGTGCATTCTATAATGGAGTAAAAGTAAACCAGAAGATATTGCCAAAAGTCCTAGTAACTCCATAATATACGAGGACTGATTACAATTTTTTGAATGAAGTTGACAGGTAAGGCTTTTAAAAAGCAAAGAAAATAAAAAACCAAAGAAAATAAAAAGGCTCTATCAGTATTGCTCCCTTTTCAGCTTCTTCCTCATTAAAAAAAAAAAAAGAAAGAAAGGTAATTTTTTTTATTATTATCTTCTTTCCTTTGATTTGGCTAAATAAAATAAATCAAATCAGCATGACACAAATTTTCCCTTTGGAGAAAGTTGGCTAGTCACTCCTGTAGACGTCTCTTAATACTATACAGCAATGTCTATTTATATGGCACTATGATTGTCCATTTATTATTTCTCTATATTAAGTGGGGTAGTTTAGCCACAGATCATATTGGTGTCCCACTCTTTCCAGACTGCTGACACTTGTCCCTTCAAACGTCTTTCACAGGGGCCTGGCTCGGGGACAGCAGGACAGAAATTGCACCAGCTTTCTCAGTGCCCAGTGGGGATGTGGCTGTGGCTGTGTGTGTGCAGCCCATTTGGTGGGAAGTGCTGTGAGCAGTCTCTGGTGCTGAGGCCTGAGGGTGCACACACACCAGTTGAAGCTGGCAAGGATGAGGCAAGTGGAAGAAAGAGCTGACAAAACGCAAACCTTTCTATTGGTCTGGCATAAGGAGTAACAAGAAACCCCAAAAAACAGCAAGCAGAGGGAAAAGATGTGTATTTTGGAGTTAGGACTGAGGTGGGGAAAGACCATCATGTCCTTTCACAGTACATGGTGTATGACAGGACAGACTCTGAGCAAGAGCCTCTCTCCCTTGGGCAGGTGGCCATGTCCAGGCAGGGGTGAGGGTGGCAGGTGTGTCCAGATCAGCTATGGGGGAGTCCTTGCTTAGTAGAATTGCAGGCTGGCAGAAAAGCCACTGTCATCCCAGAGGTCCATATGGGAGCAGCTTGAGTCATTAGTCAGAGGCCACAGCATGTTGCTAATTACTGTGTTACAAAGAGACATCGGTTCACTGTTTAAAAATATGAGGCTAACTTTTCTTCCTTCTGACAACTTCAGCAGTAACTTTGTTTGCAGATTAATCACTGAAATAGATGAACCAAATGATCACAAAACCTAGCCACTTGAAAAGCTTCACCGAGTATTATTTTCAGTCCCTTGGCTGTTATATTGCTCTTCTTTCAAACTCTGTAAAATAGTGATAAATGTGTAAGTAAAAGCCCTGAGTAGGTTTTATCTTCTTAGTATCTCTAAAAATTAGTTAGCTGTGTTAAAGTAATTTTCTTTACTTTCCATTCCAAAGGGTTTTTCTAGTTTCTAAGAATCAATGCATTTTCTGCATAAACAGATGTCTTTCTCCTTTCCACATAGCTTAGAAACTGTTGGTCTTCTACTGATCAGGTAAATATTTTAACATTTAGAATTTTTTGTTTTCCAGCAAACAAATTAAAAATGCTCCTATTGCCATTTGGTTTACATCTTACATTCTTTATCTGAGTCTCAGCTGCTCAGATACTGCTGCTTAAATGCAGAAGGACATATATAGCTCTTTTACTTAAATTAGAATGATTTTATTTTTCATTTTATCATTGAAGTATTGAGTGGGCAGAAACATACTAGTATGAGGATTTCATACCAAATCAAGGAAGTTAAGGAGATTTATCTGCCTTATGTAATAGAAATGAAGAAACATTTGCTGATCATTAGGGGACAAAATACTTTTGTGATGTAAACTGGTGAGATCAATTTATTGAAATGCCAAGAAATGCCAGTTGACAAGCAGGCATAGAAAGCTTTCACGCCAAGTGCTAAAAAAGGAAAATAAGTGCACCTTTGATTAAAGAAGGATGATACAATGGGAATCAAATGCCTCATTTAGAATAGAAATATAATGAAGAATATTTTCAAATAACTTCTCAAACTTTCAGGATAAATATTCATAATTTGTAAAATTAGTTTTAGTAATGGCAATTTCACATAGTTTTCATCACCCTTAAGTACCATACATTTTATCTGCATAGCAGCACTTCTTAGCACATCTTCCTAGTGAAATTTTTTACTGTTGTGAGATTTCAGATAAATTTGAAGCTTTTCCATACAGCTGAGAATCTCAGATTTCTTTTGATCTGAGAAACCTATTTTTCCAAGAATCCTATAAAATATTTTAATTTCTCTTTAATGTGTACTATAAGAATGTGCTTCCATCCCTTCCAGTAACTGTAAGCCCTCTGAGGAGTTTTAGTTTTGAAACCTAGCAATCAGTTACAGCAAGAGGGTTCATGGAGATGAGCCTTTCATGTTTGCACATGCTTAGCAAACACATGGTAAGATCCATTCATGATGGGGTGTTTTTGACCCAACATATGAACTATCTTTAAAAATTACTTTTATGAAAGCAATATATTAACTATACTTGCTTAGGAGCATTGCTTACCTCCCTAAGTCTTTGCTGGGTGTTCAGATGGTACATCCCTATACCTACTACACTGGTGCCTATTATTTATTTTAGTCAATTTTAGTGGAGAATGTTTGTTAGGGAAAAAAGAATCTAGATAATACAGAAGAACCTTCAGAACAGACTGATCATATACTGCTTTTCTGAGAGTTGAGCTACAAAACTGTATTTTTGTGTGAATTGAAGTACAGACTTGTTATATTTGTAATAACCATAGAGCAAATAAAGCAAAAATCTTTCCTTCTTTAAATCTTTACTTCTCAGCTCATTGTGATCTCTTTATGGTAAATCTGTTTATGAGGCAGACAGAGAAAATATATTTTCTGAGGATGTCCTACCAGAATGAAGAACATCCTTGCCTTACAAACACAAAATGGTGTTCACAGGAATCACAAGATCAATTAAAAATTACTTTATATTTGTAGGACATCTGTTCAGATAGGTTCTACAAGCCTTTGAGTCTGCAAGGCTCACTTTTCAATGGAGTATGTAGTCTTTAATTATGGATTAATTCTTCACAGGGCCTTTGAGGAATCATACTTACATAATGTGTCTGTGAAGATGTCCCATATGTCTGACATCTTGCTGCAAAGGAAGAAGGAGAAAGAAACAGTAATGAAAACTGTTATTAGTGTTAGTGGAGATGCTAGCAAGATTTAGGCAGTGATCATACTTCAATACAAATATTTCTGTAGCTCATAAAATCATAGAATGGATTGGTTTGGAAGCGACCTTAAAATTCATCTAGTTCCAAACCATGGATGCCACCCACTAGACCTTGTTCCTTGGGGTCCCACCCAGCCAAGGGACAATGCTTGCCACCAGCCCCACTCAAATCCAGCCGGCCAATTCCTCTCCCACAGAAAATTTGCACCTGGCAAATCCAGTTTGGAGATGAAGGTGTCCTATGGGAACGTGTTAAAGGCCTTACAGAAGCTTATGTAGATGACATCTGTCAACTTGTTTAGCCCCCGCATGCTGGAAGGCCACAAGGTTGGTCTGACAAAATTTACTTTTTGGGGAGCCACATGTCAGATCTCCTTGTCTTGCATGAGCCTTAACATTGCTGGCCTGAGGATCTGTCCTGTGTTCTTATCAGGCTCACTAGTCTGTAGTTCCCTGGGTCTTCCTTTCCACCTTTTAAAAAACTGCAGTCATGTTTCCCTTCAGTTTGGTTTTTTTTCTAATTTCTGCTTGTGTGGACATCAGAAAATTTGGAAATGGATAACAGAGACATACAAAATTAAAAATTCTGAAGTAAAAAACATAAAAATATTGTCTTATGAGTGGATTGCAGAACCATGTTATGAGCTCAGTGTAGCAGTCATTTTTTAATAAAAATGATCATAATGTTAACATTTTTCAAGCTGCACTAAATTTTAATGTATTTATATTTTTTAAAAATTATAAAGGTAGCATCCAAAGCTTCATTAAATGTCTGAGTTACTAGAAATAAATAAAGAATTCTAAAATTAATTTTCATAAAATTGGTTTGTCTTAAATTTTCCTGGACAAAAAAACAGTTATAAAAGAATAATAAGCACTTTAGTATCAAGTATTGTGTGATTCCAAATACATTTTTCCTGACTACTCTTACTGATTTCCTGGCATCAGTTAAGCAAGTGGTCCAATTGTGCAACCCATGAGGGATCAAAAAAATGCATTATAACACAAGTTTTAACATGTCAACAGTCTCAGAGTGGGGAAAGTTAGCATCAGTAACATAAATTCTTGCACACTTTTGACACTTAGGATGAAAAGGAGAAAATGATGGCACAAGACTTATTATTTCCTTCATAAATCCATCACTTTTAAAATCAAAAATGTGGATTATCCCTCAGAGATATTTCCTAAAAAACATTTCTTTTTTTTCTCACATGCTAACTGAATGCTTCTAACTTTGTCCTTTTCTCTCTCAGTGGATGTGACTTTGGATGTAAAGCTGTTTTGCTAGATGAGTATTTTTATTATGAAAGTTAGTTCATTGTATAGGTGACTAAATATTTTCCAGAGATCAGTTCTTAATTTCTTATTTATGAAAAATTAATATTCCAGCATTTTTTTTTTCTTTTTTAAAGTGATTCCAAAATACTCTCTCTTCAGTGTTTGACCAAAAGGGGAAAACAAATAGCCCAGCTTGAAGAGGAAGCAATCAATCTCTCTTAAACTGAATTTAATCAGTTTTTCCTTTCTAAAATGTACCATTAATTTATCTCTTCCTCAGATGCTTGCAAAGTTTAACTGTCTTAGTTTGACTCTCTGAGTAACTTCCATTCCATTACGCAAAGTGTCACTTCTGAGAAATCTTGTATCTATTAAAATACTGCTTCCGCAGAGACATCTGACTGTGCTAATGCAAAGCTCCTTGTAAAGACAAAAATGTGAAGACAAAAAACAAGGACAAGGGCTTTTTCAGTGTTTATGGCTTTTTCCCTGTTAATATTTCTGAGAAAGTAGCAAATGTTTTTGCAGGATCTAGTTCCTGTTGCTTTTTAAAACTAGGCTCTAGCTATGGATATCCTTCTAATTCAGGATATGACACTTACAGAGTGTCACTCTAAAGCATCCTCCCACAGTGCTTCAGTAAAGGTCTTGGTGTCACTCACCACTCCTGGAGACTATTTTTTATTTGTGTCACCACTCATTATGGCACTTCACAACATGACTGTTGCTGCAGCTCCCTCCTGCTGCTTCAGAGCTTAAGCTGATTTTCATTCCTCTGTGGCTCTTCGGCTTTTTCTTTGATTAGTTTTAACCTCATTAGCTTTAGCTTTCCTCTTTCCACTTTGAGACAAATAAAACCTATCACATATTTGAAACATATTTTGTTTGCCCAAAAAGAGAAAAAGAGCAGGTATACAGATATGATGACTAAAGATGGCAGTATCTTGTGACCTCTTTATGTAAAAGATAGAACTAAAATGGTCTTTTAGAGCCACTCCAAGACACAAGCTAACTTTTTTCATGCATGTCATGATACTAGTTTTACAAATTGCTCTTTACAACAAAGATTGGACAGCCTTCCGTAGCAATGATTTTAAATGCTCCATTTTGGACAGGGTCTTCCAAAGAACAAGGCAAAATGATTACCTCAAATAACTGGCCATTTTTCTAGTGATTCAGATATATAATTGTGAATAATTCTGAATGCTTTTATCATTTTCCAGATGAATCACAAAAAAACATGCAATTTTTTCTCAGTATTAGCATCACATGAAAATATTATTTTGGTGACGGAAATCATTACAAAACCAAAGACAATGTTGTGAAGTGGGTATTCAGAGCAATCCTACCTAATTAACATTCTGCTTATTTGCAAAGATAACACATAATTAGGGTACTTTGCATAAAAAAACCAAGTCAGATGCTGGCTTATCAAAACATTAAAATGAATATTTACTTAGCAACATTGAACCGTATGGCAAATACTATTCTTGTAAGATTTGTGAGGAAGAACACTCATAAGAAACACTGTTCACTACTACATGTTTTTCAGTTCTGGGAAATTCTGCTTATGCTGTATAACATTGGGGATTTCTTTTGTGACTTATTTCTGGTAAAACCAAACTTGTCTACCTGCAGAAAGACCACTTATTCAAACAGACGTGCAGAATTGGACCACACAGGTAAACAGGACTTTCAAACAGTCAATCAAAAACCAACCAAGCAAACAAACCAATCCCCGTTCCTGCCTCTCCAACCTAAACAAAGGAAAAATCAGTTGAGAACACATTGCCCAGAAAAGTTATTTCATAGTAGGACTCCTAAAAAATGTTCACCCTTCAGTGAAACAGTAAAAGTGGATGGAAATGGGCCCCACAACTCAGTGCAAAATGACACAAAGATGGTGAAACCCATAAAATACAGAGAAGAAAAGCAGACCCACACTGCTTAAAGACAGCTTGGTAGTGGTGTGATTGGCGTTCTTTTGCTACGTTGCTGACTGTTCTGCCTCCAAAACCTGTTCTAACCTGCCTTCTGGAGCTTATTTTATAATAAAAACAGCAGAAAAAGGATTGATTCTGGGTATTTATTTTGGTGTAAATTAGACTGCTTGACAGTTGACTTTTATTCTATTGCTGACTCATTATCAAATTCTAACCCATTTAATGTATCCAGTGTTTCTTCTTTCTTTCTTTCTTTCTTTCTTTCTTTCTTTCTTTCTTTCTTTCTATCTAGCTATCTAGCTATCTAGCTATCTAGCTATCTAGCTATCTAGCTATCATCTATTTGTCTTTCTATAAAGCAATAAATTACATCAGGTCTTCTCTTGACAGACTTACATGGCTAGTTCAGCTGTACCGGTTCTATACAGCAGAAGCTGAATGGATGAACTCTTTGAGCTCTTTTCCAGCTTTCTTGCCAAAAAAAAAGTGATTTTGTACTTTTTAGTATACTCTAGTGAAGACTAGTGCAGGTCACAATGTGGTGTTGAAGAAATAGGCTACATAGCTTCATTAAATCACCACTCGCAGAATACCAGAAAGAGTTTTCTGGATTTGTAAATACTGTTGCTGTTTAAATACCTCCCATTTCCTTTCAAACTCTCATTCACCAATGTCTAATAGACATCAACACAGTTCAACATTAAATTATTCATTTGTTTTGATTTTACATAGGAAGACATATTACTTAAGTACATTCACTACAACATAAAATGAAACATTCATATTTCTTTTGTGAGTTTAATGTGCAGTTTAAGTTATCACTTAAAGCTTTACTATTCCACAATATGAAGTCTGAATATTCAGCAATATAAGCAAAATTTCAGGCAAAGAATTAACATATTCGGAGGCTAATTCTACTAAATAAAATAATCACACTGATATTTTATTTTATTTTATTTTATTTTATTTTATTTTATTTTATTTTATTTTATTTTATTTTATCACCTGTCTTCTGGAGTCCAGTCTTTTGCAGAATTTGAGGGGGCAATGGACAATAGTGGCTCAAAGAATACAGACCTTGTGTCCATAAGGATAGCAATGGAGTCAGGACTCGTGTCTATCTCATATACTCTAGATTTAGTGTTTTGCACTTCTTCTTCAAGAGAAACTCTCAGTAACTGAAAGTCCAAATGAAGCCAATTAAAGACACCCCACCTGAAACACTGCCTCCAGCTCTGGAGTCCCCAGCACAGGAGCCCTGCTGGAATGAGTCCAGAAAAGCCCACCAAGATGATCAGTGGGATGGAGCACCTCTCCTATGTTGAAAGGATGAAAGAATTTGGATTGTTCAGCCTGGAGAAGAACACACTTTGAGATTACCTAATTGCAGCCTTCCAGCACCTGAAGGGAGTGTAGTGACAGGACAAGGTGGAATGGATTCACACTGAAAGAGGGTGGGTTTAAACTACATATTGAGAAGAAATTCTTTACTGTGAGGATGGTGAGGAATGGAAAAATCGTGGATGCCCCACCCCTGAAATTTTTCAAGGGAAGGTTTGATGTGATTTTGAGCAATCTAGTGAAAGATGTCCCTGTCTATGGCAGGGCAGCTGGAACTAAATGATGTTTAAGATTTCTTCCAACCCAAACCATTCTTGGTTCTGTGATTCTATGAGATGCATTTTAATATTTCTCTTTGCCAAGTCCTATATCAAAACCAACAAACTAGCAGAAAAACGATCCTGAATGGATCTGTTCTTTTACTTTCTGCCATGGAAAAATACAATTACTTTTACATGCTTTGTAGGATAGATGTGTGGGAAACTGATGTAATACTGCATTACATAATTGTTAACAGTGTTTCCCCAGAATCTATTGAAAAAGCAGCATCATATAAATGGATTACTGAAAGAGAGAAATATAAAGAAGCTTGAATTTGCAGTAAAAAAGTGGGAGTAATGCTATTATGTACAGGATAAATACATTTCTTTTGTGGTAAATAACCTCGCTGATTAAAGTCTGATTTGAGTGAGAGGTCAAGTAAAAATGGAGGCAGAGACTGTTGAAATACTTTAGTTTGAATTATTTATGTCGTAAATCTCAACTAATAAAATATTTCTAGGGTACTTTAAAAACAGATAATATGTAGGTATTAAGCAGCAACTTTCAAAATTGTATTTTGACACTCTTTTGGTTTTTGATTTCAAACCCCTTACTTTTAAAAAGGTACTTTGCTGTACTCTGCAGTTTAAAAAAGCCCCTGGCAGTTCAAATTTTTTTTATTTTCTTTTCACATGCAAGAAAAAAAATTGCCTTCATTTCCCTGTTTCCCCCAATCATAAGCAAATAAAAGATGTCTTTTTTTCCCAACAACATTGAACCAAAGAGATAATATTGCATAGTATCCAATTTGCTTTTAAGAAATAAGGACAAGTGAAATATTTTTTATTTCTAATAAGCTCTCTAAAAGCCAGATGTGTCACATGGAAATGTCTGTGCCCTATTTCTGCCTTGTGATTCATCTGTTTAAATCTTACTTTGAGAAATTCATATTCTTCTTAAAAGTCTAGAAGAGTAGTCCTTCTCAAATTAGGAGAAAAGATGGAGCATTTCAATATGATTAATAAAGTCGTGTTTACCAAAAGTTTGTTTCTTGTTCCACAGCTCAGAACAATCTATATACAATGAACCAGTGCAGCTCCTTCTTAAAATGCCAGACTACAAGGCTCAGACTAACAGGTTTCAAATCCTCCTTTACACACCGTCTGCTTCTGCAAAAATCTGCATGCCAGTTTAGCCTGGGAAGGTGACACATTAGATTAGTTTATCTGGCTCTGAAAGCATCTACAGATCACACAGGACTGTCAGAACCTTCCTTACAGCAAACGATTACCAATTCACTGCTCATTGTTAGTCTATATAGTCACTGTCACAAACTGTTCCCGTGAAGTTGTTATTTAGTTTACACCTCATCACACATAACTTTTAAATATCCTTTGGAACAATGACGGTTTTCTCCCCTTTTTAGCAACGGACTTGAGTTACAAACAGAGTAAGTGGCTCAGCCTCTACTAGGATGTAAACCAGTCTTGGTGTAATTTCTGTCACTAAAAAAGGTTTTTGTCAGAGATGTTAAAAATCTCTCTAGAGAGGGTAAATCAGACACTTCAGAGTTTCCTCGTTTGTTAGGAGAATGTTAGAATACCTTAGTATAGATGAAAATCTGACCTCAAAAGCAGTGGAAAAGGAGAAGCATATTTTTTTCTGGAACTCCTGGGCCACACCGCTTTAACCTTTGCCCATCACTTAATCTGAATTAGAGCTACAAAGTAAGAAAGATTTTAACAAAGTAGTCTCACGGATGTCATTAAGAACAAACAAAAGGAAACTGTTCATCATTTCCTCCTTGAGGCAGTAGAGAGTTTACTGACTTCTTTTCAATCTTGAGAATTTGTAGGTTTTATTTCTAAGACTGCAAAATGTTGTTCATGTAATTCAACAGCAATACCCAAAAGCAGGCATTGGTCTCAGACGTTCACTGACAAACTAACACTTTTATCTGTTTTTGCAAATGGAGAAATTGACACACAAGTTTTGACATGAGTGGGGTATTGAGCTCAGCTGGTTTTCAGGTGCTTACCAAGCTGCTGTTTCACTCCCTCTGCTCTGCAGGACAAAGCTAGAAAATGTAATGAAAAGACTTATGGGTCAGGATGTGGATCAGAAGATCGCTTATGAATTGCTGCCACAAGCAAAACAGACTTCACTTGAATAAAATTAATTTAATTTATTGCTAATTAGTAATAGAGCAGGATAGCAAGTACTAAGAAGAAAACTTCCTCATAAGCTTGTACTGTGTATAAGATTCATCTTAATGCTGAACAATCTTGTATGAAAAACTACAAGAGAAATCTAGAAGATTAACTAAACATAAACAGTGGCCTATCTTACGGATTTTCAGTTAGCTGACATTTATGTAATTCATGAATGTAAATTTTCACTGTATGTTCTACTTAACAGATGTTTGTTCAGGTCTGTAGGATTTTAGAGTCATAATTAAATGCTTAGTTAATATTTCAGACTACAAGAATGTAAACTTCTCAGAGCTTGAAATACACTTTTAAAAAAACACATCAACCATTTGTTTCAAGAGTACTGTAAATTTATCTTCAGGAGAAAGGTTTATTTCCCAGGGCAAGGCAGCCTTGACAGAATTTGAAGTATATGTGCAGAGCCTGGACAGATTGGTGCAATATTTCACAGTAATCAAACTTTGTGACAGCAATGATCCCTTTGTCAGCAAGGCACTGAGTGAATAGCTGCAGAAGGATATTTGGTTTAACGAGAAGGTTTATTTGTGCTAAATGATAAAACAAGGCAAATGGTAAATCAGGAGTTCCAAGTGTAAAGTCCTTGTTAGTAACACTGTTAGAAACCTTGTAAGCTGTCAAACCAGTAAAATGAAAACCACTCAGCAATTACAATTGCATAAAACTTAAGACATTTATAAGTAATAATGCAGGATTAGCAATTTTTAGATGTTTAATCATTGACACAAAGTACCTGGCAGAACTGTAAAGAATACTAAATAGTTTCTTACTTTTAATGAGTTGCCAAATTAGCTATTCCGTTAGTGCCTGCTTCCCTAATGGTGTATACAGGTATCTTAAAATGTATTAATGCCATGTTCACACAAGTGCTTTTTTGTAGCTAAATACATCTTGGTTCACAGTCTTCATAACCCTTGTAGAGCTTCAGTAAAATACAGCAACATAAAAGACAGCAAAATATAAACTATAATAAAATTAGTGAATTTTTAATTTACTTTTTAGCCTCAAGTCTGCTCTGCCCCAAATAATCTCAATAAGTTTTATCTATAATTGATTTTAAGTAGATTTAGGCTTGAGCCAAATAACAGTCATATGGGATAAGTCTTAACCTTCTTATGACATGACACCAGAGATGGCAATACAAATTAGTGACGCACAAGCACCCCAAAAATTTAAAGCCAGAATTAGCTCAATATAAATAATAACAAACAAACAATACCCAAACCCAAACAAAATAAACAAAAAACCCCAAAAAACCAACCCAAAAATATACCTAAAAACAAAACAAAAGCAACAACAGCAACAACAACACCATCAACAACAAAAATCAAATCAGCATTATCCTGAAATACAGCTACACAAATGCCACTGGATATTCTCAGTTTGCCTCCAAATGATAGAGAAACTTTGAACAGTTCTGTTTGGCCATATTAGGTTACCCCTCTGTTTACCTGGTCCTGTTAGCAGAGCTATAACTTAGTGTTGTAGCACTAAAGCTGATAATTAAAGAAATCACCAAGATACCTGCTTCTTCTGTGGGATGTATTTGGTAGGAAGAAATAATATCTCTTTCAACATACCACCACTCTAACTGGAACAAGCAATTCATACCCTTTATCAGAAACAGTTTCAAACCTGTAAAAAAAAGGGATTTGGAGGAGGGGGAGAGGGTTTTCTTTTGATTATGTGTTTTTGTATTTTGAGGTGACAGTGGTATTTTCTATTAGAAAGAAGAATTATTCAAGTCAATGGTAGTTGAGATTAATTTGATCACAAAAGGTTCTCTGGAGGCAGTTTCAAAAATTTTGAAAGCTATGGCCTCATCAGTGTGCCACAGTATCGTAGGTCAGGATGCATGCTAATTTAAAAATCAACATTATCTCATGCTGTACTAGTGAAGGTGAAGGGGGACAACAATAAGCCTACTTAATATCTAGTTTCCACTGGCCTGAACTGTAATAAATATTTTTCCAGTGTACAGGCCAGCATCATTTAAAGAATGAATAATTTTGAATAATACCTTAGATGAAAAACTCTAGTCCCTAATTTTAGTTCTATGTCAGCAACATCCCTGAATATTCTACATACTTAGGAGACACCAGACAGAGGTTGATTTAGGGGTCTTACTGGTATTACTGGTCTTACAACATTTTTGTTTACTTCTCCTTGCTTAGACCCATATTCTTATATCCATAAACTAAATATTTGATACAAGTGGATTCATACTCTTGGAAAATCAGAATTAGTTTTATATTCCTTATGCTTCTTTAGGATACATAACTTCTAAATTTTCAAAGTGTGCTCAGTGGCCTTTTTATAATAGTGAACTCTGTAGACTGAAACAACAGTGAAATGGCAGTATCATAAAAATTGAGAAGAAATGAAAGTAAGGTTTTAACTTGGTTTTTCTGTCTCTATTAATATGCCAACTATAATTAACTGCTGAATATTTTTATACATGAAATGCTGCAACCACTTCACAAGTTAGTATTTAGTCATTTGGTCTTACTAGTTTTAATAGAAGTGCCCTAACTATATACGTACGCATGGTTATAAATGTAAATTACTTTATACTGTAAGATTTTAATAATAACACCTAGAATATGTCCTCCCATGTGGACAACTCAAACCCCCTTCTAAGTTCTGGGCATTTATTTATAAGGAATGGGGAGTACCTTAAATTGTCCTTAGACCTCCCAGAAATCCTCTAAAGAAATGAAGGAAAAAATCTGAAATTACTTTCTCAGAGGAAAGTAAAATTTTCTCCATCTTTCCTTCTCTTTTTCTATTAAATGAAAGAAAAATGTCTTTTAGTTTTTGGGCAGGAGAAAATATAAGAACACTCTCAAATTTATTAAAAATAATTTATAATTTGAAGTTAATACTCATCCTCCTAATAATAAAAGTGTTTTATTTTAAATACTTAGTTTTCATTTTTTACTCATAATTCAATGCAAAAAAGCTAGAAAACCTACTTTTAGCTGGGTAATTTTTAATTTTAATTTTAATTTTAATTATAACTATCATGTACTTCAATAAAAATAAAGCAATAGAAGTATCATGAAAGATAAACGTTCAAATTCTACTCATTCAGATAATTCATCATCTTTACAAACGTTGCAAACAAAACAAGCCTTTTGATTAAGACTATCTCAAATCACAGAAACTTAACATTCATGTTTTGTACAGTCCATTATAAAAAATTGGTGTTGTTAATTTTTGTCTGGCCTATTCTCTCATTAAAGTTTGCACTCATCTCTTTTAACACAAGAATCACACCAGCAACAATGATAGTGTTTAAAGACTAGCCTTTCAAAGGCCTGAAAAATCTGTCTGTCCAATAATATAATTTGATATAATAATAATAATAATAATAATAATAATAATAATAATAATAATAATAATTCCATGTCTGTGTACTGTTTATTATTTCAGTCAGTTTATGAAATAATTACTTTTGTAGATACATCTGCTCACCTTGAAATCCAAATAGTAACTGTTCTTACCTTTCAGTTAAGATACCATTACAATTTTCAGGGGAAGGAAATACATCTCTGAAACATTTTGTTCTACCACTTTTTGCAACATGAAATATTGAAGATGAGCATTTACCAATTTCATTAAGACAGTATTTTCTTTCAATCATCTTTTTCCACGTTTTAATTTGAATAGTTAACTAACTATTTGTTTAGAGAGATAATGTGTAAACTACAGAAAAATTGTTTGTTTTCCATAACTTAAGGGTAAAACAAACATCTGAATATTCAAAACCAACTCATTTCAGAATTGCTAAGTCTCAGGTTGTTTAATTTTATTCTTTAGTGTTAATTTTGTATTGTCAATGCACGTGTGAGAACTTGTTGTAATTTCTCTTTCGTAGTGTATGTACAAGAAAAGTTATGAGAAGAAAAAATGATCTATCCAAATGCCATCCATATGGACAAGAAAGATAAATAAAATGGGGTTTTAAAAATAATCTAGTTACAACATCAGGGATTACATCTTAAATTGATACTGAAATATTGGAGTACCTTATTTTAGAAATACTAACTTGTATAGGCTGAACAGTCCTTACCAGGCTTTTTTGGAAAAATTAGTAGTTAATAGATTGCTACTTGGAACTAAAGAAGAGCCCAGGACTCTGAGACTCCTGAGATTCCCTCATCTGATATGACTCTTGCTTTGTGTTTTTTGATACTTAGGTGAATTGGAAATACAGTGAATCTGTCTGGAGATCTTTGTTGAAGTAAATTTGGCTGATTCTCTCTACTGTTCTGTACTATGTACTATTCTGTTGGTTCTTTGCAAAGACAGAAAAAATCTTTCCATCTGGGACTCAGATACTGTGTAGTAAAATAATTGTCCTTTGATTAAGAGATCTGAGCAGAAAGAAAATGTTATTTTCTGCTGTTATGAAATACTGTCTCTACTCCATGGCTTGAGATCACTTCACATTACAGTATTATCTTTCAATCATTGATGCTGAGAAAAACTGCCAAGTGATTACTATTTATACTTCAAGATATTTCAAGATCTGCGGTAGTTTTTTTGCAATAATATGAAATAAGAAAAATTTACTGGAACACTAACTATGGTAAGAACTGTTTATATTTGTATATCACTAGCAAATATATGTTATTTATACAAGAAGGATGAAGAAATACAACAGGTTGTCAAAAAAGATGATAACAGTAAAGGATACAGAAAAGAAAATATAATAAGCTTTATTCCTGACTTCATGGAGAAGGCAGGTCATGAGATCATGTACTTTGAGGTGTGTTAATGATCTGGTGATGAACACCATCTTGGGGCTCCAGGAATTTATCAACTAATATAAGATGTGACAGAGAACATAATCTGTACAGAAGTTTAGCACAGAAAAGGAGAACTAAGACAATTATTACTAGAAATGTGCAGTGAAGCTGGCTAATTATACTGATGTTTTAGCTTTCTCATTGATGTTTTAGCTTTCTCATTTATTTCTTTTTTACATTTATTTTCTTTACTGTTGCTGTTGATGCTGTTGCTTACATGAGATATTTTTGTTTTAAAGAGTTCTTTTTAAAGAAAGATACTGTGTTTATCTTCACATTTATAGGTACACCAGCATACTCAAATGCTCCTATGATGCAAATAAATGATCAGTAGGGTATAAAAAATGGACAGTACTATTTGGTACACATGATAGCTGAGGCAGAGGCAATAGAAGATGATTGCTAAAGGGTGATGGTGTGGTCGATGTTGTCTTTGTCTAACCTGTTAAGGAAAAAGTCTTTTCTGGACTTGGAGTAGAAACAAATAGACCTTTGAATTCATCAAAACAATTAGTGACACATTTTAAAATATAAGGATCAGTCTTTTGTAAGAGTATTGGGAATTAATTTTAAAAGCTTTATATGGCAGGATGAGCTACTTTCAAAATGATTAACACAACTGACAGTTCTAATTTTGAAGTATGAAATGTCAAAACACTGAGACCTAGAATGTTTGATAAAAATAATCTTATATACTTTCTGACAATTGTATTTCACATTATTTCTTTAGCCAATATATTGGTGCTTTATCATAACGACAGTCAGAATTCTATTAAAAGTTTGAGAAAGGTTTGTTGTTGATGAAGTTGAAGGAATGTTCTGATAGTTTATTTTTACTCTGCCTCAAATACAATTTCAATAAATAGCTCTTTATAAATAATCAGTGTTTAGATCAGTCCAAATATAAATCTGATTTATAAGATTAACATCTGAAGAATCATTGATCCTGATTTAATCATGGGAGCTTAAGAACATTTGAAAGGGAGAATTGTTTAAGCCATAATCACATAAATGTTATGTGGACTTTAGATGCCCCTTTTATTTCTAAGGTTAAGCCAGTTCAAATGAGCATTTTAAAAATGTTTAGGGTTTACTCTGCACAGAGAGGAAGGAATAAGGCTAGATATTAAGAGGAAGGCTGGTTACCTATGTGTCTGTCTCCAGCTGTGCTAGAAAAGGATGCGAAGGAGCAGACAGGCACAGAGATAAGTCTATTGACCTTATTATTCTAGTAAGTAGAAAAAGTCTTAAACTGCATTTCTGGTGTTGAATGCAACTTTGAAAACAAGATGAAATTAATTTCAAGACTGTCACCAGGATTTGGATTGTATGGTGCTGTCTTGTAAGACGTGTTTGACTGACTGAAGAACACCCTTGGGTTAAGGAAGGGAAAACCAGATTATGTAAGCACTCCTCAGTGATTGTAAAGGATGATGGTAATAGAAATGACTCAATTTTTCCTTATCCATATGTTAGACTTTGACATATGTTAATGATTAGATATGGGGACCTATTCTCATTGTTTTAAGTTTTGTAAATTCATGTAGGCAGTTACAGTATTCAGAATATAGGTGCATTGTCTTATGAAAAAATAATAATTTAAAAATTTTTTAAACTTCCCACTGTTTTCAGTCTAGTTAACTCCCATGCTTTAGAGCCATTCTCAGGGACTGCTGCATGGGAAAAATTCCTTCGATAAGAGATTTTATTTTTTCTCAATGTTCTTTGCTGATTAAAATTAATAGCATACTACCTCAGAGTTTGTGGATTTATCACTCAATTTATTCTTCCTTTTACAAACCAGACAAAATGATTAGATCAAATATGTTGATTATCTATCCCTGGTCTCAAAACAAGCAAGCAAGCAAGCAAACAAAGGAACAAACAAACTCAGATCAATCATAAAAAAAATCATACCAGCTCCCTCCCACACCAAACCCACCAGAAAGCAGCCAAACATATAAATCCCCAAGAAGAACTTCATCATTTAGGAAATATCTTACCCAATTACATAATTTTGTTGAGTATCATACCATAAGACACAATTAGTTAAAACAGAAGATGAATCCCATTTTTCAAGATGCAACAGGTATCAGAATCTTGCAAAACAGAAATATATTAATAAAACAACATCTTAAAACTACAGCACGCACGCTTTTCTCAATCAGACTGAAATAGAGATTTATCATGTTGAGTAATAGTAGTGAAAATATAATAGTATTTACCCATTACACAAAAATATCTCACTGATCATTAATTAGGAAAAGATATCAATGAAGCAAATATCTTTTAGTTATATCACATCACAGAAAATTATGTCTGGGCTTTCCCTTAAAAAAATAAATCTTGTCAGGTTGTAGATAGGAGGTAGGCCTAAATTATTGAAGGAAGTTACAGGACATGTTAAAATTATAAGCAAGGCTTTCAAAATCGAATTTTCATAATCTGCATAGTAAAATAATGGGAAAAGAAAATATATAGACAGTGACTTGTTTTGAAAATCCAGGCCAAAACATAGTCACTAGCTCTTTTAATTGCCTTGTATGAAATCAGGTATAGATTTCACTCAGCAGCTTTCACTCAACATTGTGCATGAATCCTAACACTCTTTGCTGGCATGCATTACTGATTGTCATTGATAAATCCCATTAAGTTTCCCTAATGAACTGCAAGCTGTTGTTCACATGAATTTACCTATGATCAGTGTCGTCCTTTTGCATCCCCCTGCCCTTGTGGGACTGGTGGATAATCATTCACACTGTTAATAAGGAAAATTACAGTGACTGTAAATATTCTTTCACCAGTACCATGACCTATGTTGGAAATCTCCTCTATTTGTATTTGTCAGTACAAATAAAGCTAACTGGAACCTTGCATAAAAGTTAGCACGCAACATTGAAATTAGCAGTTCCATGGTTTCATATTGGCTGTGGATTATATATATATTTGTATTTTCTTTTTAACAAGAACATTTTTAAAAATGTAATAAAGGGATAGAAAGAACTTCTTATAAGTTGGACAATTTCAAGCTTCAAGCCTTTTTTTAGAATTTTTTTAAATTTTATTTAAAATAAAATTTTTCTATTGGAAAACTCAACATGTGTATTTAAAACAACCCAAAGGAGACATTATGTCCAGACAAAATATTTAGTTAGAATAAAACAGCTGGCCAATAATTAGGCCACACACATTTTTATGCATGAAGAGCAAGTTATAGTCCTTTCTCTGAATAATGTAAAATTTTAAATCTTGACTTTTTATAACCAAGTTTATCACACAGAATAGCACAGTAGGGACAAGCCCAAAGCTGAAAAGTATGCTTTCAAAACTAGTATATGGGTTGCTCAAAGCTGTAGATAAACTTTCTGAAGCAAATTAACATGTTTAAAATAAACACAACAAGATAGCTTGTTCTGAGAAGTAGAAAAAAGCAGACTATTTATTAGAACTTATGCTGAAACTAACATAAATCTTACTATCCAGCGCATTGGTAGTCATAAACCCAGGTAAAATAATTCTCCCATGTTTTACAGGAAGTCAGTGGGAAAAATTAGTTCTGCAGGTATCTGAGGTTTCCAAATATGGACTTTCCCAATTTTTAGGATTTAAGTATTGACTAAGTATGACTAAAACCACAGGACATACCAGGTCTTCCATGAACCATTAATGAGCATTCTGCGGACTATCATTTGTGAGACAGGAACACCTCAAAAAATGCGCTTGGATACTGCTCTACATGCAGAGGAGACAATGAATAAAAATTTGTGTAACAGTACAGAATTTGTAAATGAAAACGGCTGGCTTTTTAACAAATGGGTTAATTTCTCACCGTGGTTTGTTTTTCAACACAAATTTCTGAAGGGCAAAATGACAGCTTTTGAAAAAACATAATTATGGTATCCATACGCATTGCAGGGTACTTTTTCATAGAGAGAGGAAAAAAAAAGAACTTGTACTTTTGGGAGGTCTAGAGAATAAAACATATAATACATCACTGTATATTACTTATTCAGAATAGACTTAGATGTGTAGGTCTTTTTTAGGTCCTCTAGGATAGCAAATGTAACTTTGCTTTCAACTAAAGTACTCCTAACTCTTGTGATATGAATATTTATTAAAATAGTGGTCTTGAATGTTATTTATAAAGCTCTGTCATAGAAAAACTTGTATCAATTCTGATATGATCTATGAGAAAAACAGGGCAGATATCTAGCACTTCCATATGTCTAAGGACTCTGCAAAGCCATTTAAAAAAACTATGTAGAATTATGTATTTCAATTTCACAAATTGTAAACCTGCAGGTTAGAAAGATTGAATAAACAGGCAGCAAGATGTATGATAAAACAAACAAATCAACCACCTGAAAATCTCCAGCCACAGATTCCTCTTTTTGTGCACACATTTTGGGGAGTTTTGATCTCTTCTAATTTCCATTAAATATTTTTATATCTGTTTTGTTTCAAAAAATCTCATATATGTGCACTTCCTCTCCCAAATTTTCAGCACAGCAGTGCTGTCACAGATTTCAAAATTGATTGATTTTAAAAACAAAATATGTAATACAGTATTTCTCCAATGGTCTCAAAGCATAGAGAGTCTTAATGTAACTATGTTCATAAATTTACTCAGTGAGCAATATTTTGCTTTAAAAACTGGTTTGGAAAGAGCTTCAATATTTGTTTTTTCATAATGTTAGTACTGTGTCTAGAAGTCTACTGTGACTTCTGCTATATACACAAGTGTGTCATATTTGTAGCAAATCATGTTTTAAATCCAGTTCTAGGGTCTGCAGTGACACCGATGAAAATTCAGTTTTTACCCATTTCTTGGGCTAGATTACTCTATTTGCATAGATTGATTAGGGTCAACCTGAAGTAGCCATTCAGTTTATCTTACAGATTTTCATTGAAAGGAAGCCTTTAGAACTTTGTTTTGTGAATGCTTTGCCACAATATTTGCAAAGGAATATGATAGATGTTTAAAAACTGTATTTGGATATGCTGCTAATTATAATTAAAATAATTTTAAATTTTACAATTTTTGGTAGAGCAAATACAGATTAATTCAGAACTTTTTTCCAAGGCAATCCAAATGTCAAAGAGGTAGTTCTTAAATATTTAATACAAATATTTTAGGAAGTATATTAGCTGTCCTGTGCAGATAACACAATATCTGCAGCTTTGTAAACTGTGGTACTTAAATGTCTCCAAGTTTAGCTGCTTTCTCTCAAGTTCAGCTAATCTCAAGGACAAATCCAAGGGAAGATAGTTCAGAAACCTCTAGCGGAAGTTAACCTTCAGAGGTTATTTTCCCATGAATTTCTGGTAGATCCTATTGTTCCTTTTTAAAAAGACAGTAGATCTGGCCATACAGCTGTTCTCAGAACAAGTTTTTTTGTACCCGAGAAAGATCTCAACCTTTGCTTGTAGTCTGCAGTCTCTTAAAGAGTAGACCACATGAGGTGCTATGGTACTGCATAAGGTTGTACTCCTCCAGCTGAGAGAGGAAAAAATAATCAGGGAAGAGTGGGATGCCTTCCCTCATAATTTTGAGCATCTGTTACTCCCAGGACATTTAACCCTAGAACAGCTAGAAAAATGTCTGTATGTATTCTAATATGTATTTGAAATGTATTTCCTTTCCTAACAAGGAAAAACTCAACTGTGATTGCAAGGAGATTTCCCTCAAAAAGTTCAAAAATATAAGTATTTTACAATGAAGTATTTGAATTTTAATTTGAATAAATTTTAATAAATGATTTGTAATGAATTCTTTCATTTGAGCATTATGTGTTCCTTCATTATGTTAACAAAAGAAGAGTACACCAGAAATTTTTGGAGAATCTTGTGAGTATTAAAATTACAATTTTCTACAGGATAAGGTAGCTAGGGATGACTGTGAAGAAGCAACTTCAGATCTCACTACCTGCAGGCCACAGAATGCAATTTAATCAACGGAGTTTTTTTGTCTAGTGTGTAAATACCACCTCGATATTAATTGTGTTGCAATTATCTTTTGTATATTGCTTTTCTTAGTCTTGCATTTAAAAATCTGATATAGCCTTTGGAGATAAATTTTTACTCTTGGTAAAGATTTAGCCTTCTAGTAGCAAACCTATACAAAATCATAATATGCTTGTTTTACTGATGTGTATTATTAGATGAAAACTGAAAAATAGCTACTCAATAGTGCAAAAAAAATCAAATGTTTATGGTGAAGAGAATCCAATATATCTGGTGATATCTGTATGAAAGGTGAATGATTCTATTTCCTGTAGGTATTGTGATTCGTTGAATCATCTACACTGAACAAGCACATTTTCTCAGGACATCATGAAATAATGCATGGTTTTATAAATATCTGCAAGAGGTCAGCCTGTCAATTGAACAATTTTGAATTGTTCAATATAATAATATTGAACAATTAAACTCCTTTAGCAAAAGTGTAGATATTCATCAGAATAATAGAGATTTGTTCATAATTTAGGAAAATTCCTTGTTACTGCCTCAAATGAAAAATCAAGACCCATAATCCTGCTCACTGTGTTTTATTCAGTCCTGTCTGAGAAACTGACAGAAGGCCTATTATTGTACATACTATAAACTGTGAGAGAAAATAAGTACTACATTTCTTATCCATTAATTTAATAGAGGTAGAAAATATCAGACGTAGATAGAGATGCTAAAATCCTCTACCTTTTCTCAAAGGTTCAGTGATTGATCTTCTTGAAAATGGAAAAATATATTGTTTGTGAAAGTCATATCATGCCAGCCAGCCTTTGAGACAAGAAGTGCTGCCAAAGTTGCTACAAGAACTTTTAGTCTCATGAAAATAGTGACAATTTTCTTGATATGGTAGGATTTTTCATCTGAACAAGGTGACACCTTACATAGTGGTTCCATACGTCAAATATTATCCTCTGCCACCAGGCATAAGTAGTCATTTCATCTATTTGATACTGACAACTTTGCAATGTTAAAAATAGTTTGAAGGGCTAGGACATAAAATTCCTCTATGTCTGAGCTCACCAGATAATCACCTTCCTAATATGCTTAAAAAAAAACCCAGCCCCAAGAAGGAGTCTGAAAACTAACAGGAAATCACAGGTATCAGTTACATACAAAACAGAGCCTGGGAGTTCCCTCTTCAATAATAACAGATTAAGAGCAAAAGAGATATTTTTTATTAGAAGATAATGGTTGTTAATTGCCCCTTTTTTTGCAAGAGTCAGTTGGAGACTGAAAGTCCTAAAGTAGGTCCTATTGATTCCTTGTCTTCATGAGGACTTCACAATAGCAGTCAGGATCAGTGGCAATTATATCAAGGCATATTTTTTTCATCAATTGTTTCCCTGTAGTCTAAATTAATGAGAAAGATGAATGGTGTAAGATCACCAGTGTTCTTTCAAGTGTTTCATTTCACTGCTTGAGGTGCGAAGAAATTTGATACTTGAGGGTGCATGGTTATGCTTTAGAGACTATGTGACAGCAAGTCCTGCTGCTTTTCATGATTATATGTATTTGATTTTAATTTTTTTGTGTTTTACTGAATTCTCTGCCCTGCAATAGACAACCATTTAGTTCTTCTAACCTTCAAGGATTGTTTTCTGCTTGAATTTATATATTGATATACTGATATATTTATATTCTCATTCGAACTATCTTGCTGAAATTTGTGTCTGGGTCAGGCCTCTGAAACTAATACAGCTGCTGAGGTCACATGCTTTCCAAGTCTGTTTTTAACTGCACTTTCTGTGCAATAAGTCGAGTCATCTTTGCTGCAGCTTCTATGCCCACGCAGAGTCTTGTACCAAATGAGTGTGGTATGTTGTCACTGAAATGCAGTCAGAATATCTCAGTAACGCAGTATTCATCCAACAGTGTTCTTACTCTTTTCTCACTTCTATGAAACTGAAGCACAGACAACTGCCCAAGGAAAGGAGTGCCATAACCAGTGGTTAAAACTTTATGCTAAAAGGTAAAATAAAATAAATATATTAAAACCACAGATTTTTCTCATGGTCAAGTAGAGCTGCACTCTACAATCTACAGATAATAACATTGTGAAGTCTCTGTCAGTAATAACTATAGAGGAACATCTTTTTCTGCATTATCCTCAGAGGCAGAATCATAACTACTTTTCATGCTACACCTGTTAAATGCCTTTCCGTAAGCTCAGAAATCCATCACATCACTTTCTAGAAAAATCAATGGGGATATTTCTGACCATTTTGCAAATCAAGCTAAGCAAAGTCTTTTTCTTTCACGGTTTGTGTCCTCGAGCATTGTTCTTGTGGACTTTCTGCCTAACAGCCCACTACAAGATGAAATAGCAACAGGCAGAAGTGCAGAATTTTCAAACCAAAATAAAACAAGGGAAAAAGAAAGTACTTCTATACTTTTCTTCTAGCACACAATATAAAATATTTATGGTGCTGGAATATATTTACCCCATATGTGCTATTCACAACATAGGTATGAAATTTAGCATAGCAACATATTTTACAGTTTCACTATGATTTTAAGTCAGTGAGAACTTTACCATTACTTTCTGGAATACATACATGTAAAACATTCTGAGGGGTTCACTGAATTTAGTGTAAGTACTCAAGTCTTGTGCTCCATGCCTAAGTATTTAGTCACATACATTGCTATATCAATTTTTCATTGAAAAAAAATCGCTCTTATGCACATCACACAAGTTTAGTCACACAAAATTAATTCATTGACACACAGTAGCTGACTGCAGCAGTTGTGTTCACTAGCTGTAACAATGAAGGTACGAAACAAATCCTTTGTGCCTAGATACTCAAAATATTTAGATTCTAAAACTACTGATTATTTTTAGGGGAGCTAAGACATAAAATATTTAGACACTGGGTTTTGGTCTTTGTTCTCCAAAGGGAAAGTCAATTTGCAATAACAGATATTTTCAGCAGGACTAAAACACCTGTACATATGGATCAGCTTTACAAGACAATCCAATTTTTCTCACAATAAAACAAAATTCCTTATTGATTATTTCAATTTACACAGTATTTACTGAGGTTACCAAATAAGTCATAAGGGCAGGAATTCATCTGAAGTGTTGTCACTTAGATATTACTAACTTGTGGCCTAAATTTAGAGGCATAAACCGGGTAGTGGTCTAGATTTTATAAGTTTTGACTGTCAAATTTCCCAGAGATTAAATTTATCTCAGTTTTTAATAAATAAATCATGTGATAAACCTAAGAACAGATTTACTGTTGAATTGAAGTTCTGACCGTAACAGGCCTCAGATCTCCTGATTTTTCCATGTTATTGGCCATGAATAAGCAACAAGAAACCAGGTTAAAATGACGCATTAAATGAGATCGAAAGACATAGAATATGGATGTAGATGTCTATATCTCCTTTTTCTGGTGTTCTCTGTTCACTAGCACTTTAAGTTGGTAGTTAACTGCTTTTTGGACATGAAAATGCCTGTGAATATTCAGTTCTTTTTGTGCCAGAACTTCTCCCCAGGATCATTCAATTTCATGACACAGTATCTGAAGGTCTCAGTTTGACAAATCAGTTTGCAATTAATTTTGTTCATGTCAGCACAATGAAGGCCCTGTAAATATTCACAGATTTCTGTGGATTAAGTAATGGTAATTTAAATAAGTAGTGGCAATAATAATGTAAAAGTGTCTGAAACTAACATTTCAGACAAAATTAGTTGCAACACCCATGTAACTATAGAAGATATAGTGAACATAATCACGTTTGTAAGAGCACTGAAGGCTTTGGTACCTGGTTTGGATAAGACAGTCCAGATATTTAATTGTATTGGCAGGATGTAAATTTCTGTTCTGGTTTAGGGCGAATTTGGGAGGAAACCTCTGAATGGTGTTCCTCTCTGGAAAGCAAGTCCAAACAGCCCCTCCCCACATCCGGTCCGGGAAGAGAACTCCCTCAAAGAAAAGTGGAAAAAACTATTTATTTAACAAACAAAATGCCCACAAGTATAAAGAATGAATAATAATAATAATAATATGAAACAATAAAACCTCTCGCTGCTCTGAAGAGATGGCAAAACTGAGAGTCTGTGCCAGGAGTTTATCAGTCCCAATCCCTTCAGTGTTGGAAAATGCCGAGTCCAGGCCTGGTGGGCCATGGGCGCAAGATCCCGGTGCTTATCTGGGTTTTTTCAGTCCAGAGCAGACTTAAACAATCCCAAGAAAAAAAGGAAAAACAGTCCAGGAAAGCTTCTTTGCCTCAGCTAGCTAGACTAACAAAAGGAAAGAAAACGAAACTCTCTCTGGCTGCCATCTGTGCATAAGATGGAAAAAAAACCACACAGTCCCAAGGACGAGAAAAGATCTTGAGGAGTGAACACTGTTTCTCAAAACAAACTGCGCGCTTCTTCTTTCCCTGCTCACTCTCAGAACCAGTCTTAAAGGTACAGAACACAGAACAGATGATGTGAGCATACAGGTATCATAGTTACCCCAGGAGAATTTCATTTCACATGGACTTAACAAATGCATAAATGGCATTGATGTGAACTCTACGCTAAAGAACTTTTCAGTCATAGTCTATTCTAGGATGATTTATAATTCGATACAAAAAAACCTTAACTTCCACTTCTTGTGTACTTCACTTTCAAGGTTGACCATCAAGGTTTTAGATTTTCATGTGAAATACAGAGCACTAAAAACGAGACATGGTTTTCAATTTAGTGTAAAATTTATAGGTACAACATCAAGAAATGCAAATCATAGAATGATAGAATGTTTTGGGTTGGAAGGGACATTAAAAATCATCTAATTCCACCCCCTGTGTCATGGACAGGGGCACCTTCCAGAAGACTAGGTTCTAGTCCAAAATCCCCATAGAACCTTGCCTTGAACAATTCCAAGGTTAGATAATCCACAAATTCAGTGGGTAACCTGTTTCAATGCCTCACCATTCTCACAGTAAAGAATATTTTTATAAGATCTAATCTAACTCTACCCTCTGAGATGCTGAAAAAATTGACAATTTTATCAGTTTAAATACATGTGTTCTCAGTAAGACACTTGGAAAGTCTTAATTATCATCAATTCTTTCTGTGAAAGAGAGGAGGTTACTGTATTTGCAAATTAGAAAATATGTCATCATGTTTCACAATAACAAAAATGGAACAAATAATTGTTTTAAAAGGTCCCTAGCATTAATTTTCTTAAAATCAAATCAAAGTGACCCAGAACTGATTTTGAGAAAACCTGCATTTTGTGACTACTGTGGTAAAATGCATCGAAAGAACAACTTGATTTGAAGCTGGGATAAAGTTTCCTGCAGTGCTTCCACATTTATATTCATGAAGATGCCATTAAGACTCAAAATTTATTCAAAATGCCAGCAGTCCTTTAAGAATATCTCATGCTAAACATGCAATAATTAAGAAGGTCTCAGCTTTCTCACAAAATTTCTTCATTTTCGTGAATTCAGGAAATATTTGTAGGCCTTTTCCAGAGATACAAAACACATTCCAATAAAGAAAATAATTTACTGAAACAATATTTATGGTGATATTTCATAGAAAAGTTAGAATGCAGGTTACTACAATTTAAGGTTGTTACAGACATCGCTGTTAAAGATATATCACTTGCATGCATTATTATAAAATATTGTTTACAATCTTAGAATACTGTGAGGAACTGAGCAGCAAGTAGAACAAAATTCAGGAGAAGGTGAGAAACTTCAGGGTCAGTAATGATGCTGTTAGTTTTTGATAATGCTTCATTCTGCTTTCTCCTCACTAGAGGAATTCCTACCCTCTCTGGATATACGCTTCTATGGTTCTTTTACTTTCCCATTTTCCCAGTTTCTGGTGTTTCTTCAATTATCACTCTGTAGTAGATTTACTGTTTAAACTTCCCAGTGCAGTACAGTCTACATAAATCTCTGTGGAACAGCCTAAAAGGTCTCTCTACCAAGCCATTAGTTTAACTGCCAGAAAACTGGCGTAAGTGATGACTGGAGGTGGAATATATTACAAACTTATCTAGCCCAAAGGAGTAGCCATTTCATCCCCAAGCATTCATTTTAAATTTTTCTAGAAAAAGAAGGGCATCTTGGAGGGAACAAAAATTTGCTCAGACTGACCCTGACTGAGCACAAGGTTTTGACCAGGAGATCTCGGGAGGTCTCTGCCAACCTCAGCCATTTTCTCTGTAAACAAAAAGGAATCTCGTGGTATGAATTGGATTAGTTTATGAATTTAGATGCTTCATTAGAACATTTAAATATACTTTCAGAAATGTTCTTAAACATAGAAAAGCCAGACTAAAATCCCAACATACTGGACAGAGTATTTTAGGTAGTAATTGTGAAAATCCACATTATTTTTTAGCTAGCTCTTCACAGAAGAATGGATTTTTTTTTTTTTTCTCTTGAAAGAAGAATACTGGACTTTTTATTTGGTAAGTTTGGCCTATCTTTTTTTTTTTTTTTCAGGTGCAATGAATTCTCCATTTCTTTTCACAGGACACCTTCATATCCTATTGAATAAATGGGATATATTAAGTTACTCAAAAATGTTTTTAGAGCCATATACAACTCATTCTTATGTAATTTTTTCCCAACTCTGATGCACTTATGAATTGCACTCATGGCTTCTGAGCAGGAAATCTACCTGCTGGGATTTTAATATATTTATTAAATAAGGCATTTCAGGTGCAATAATTAAAATCACTTTTTTTGTTCATTTTCTTGAGGTTTTTTCAGTTTCTGGGTAGTTGTGAGACATATCCAAAACTGTGCTCTGCAGAAGAAATTGAACAAAACTCACATATAAAAAAAGAAATGCAGTACACTGAGCATAATGAGACCTTCCTGCAATCAATCTCTTCTGTTGTATACCACTCTGTTGTCACTCTCTGTATGGCATCTACAGATGATTTTCCAACTTGAAGGCCATAACCATGGAAAAATAATCAGATTTATTTCTGCAACAGAACTCTCTACTTCCAAGGCACTGTTTTGAGGTAAAACTAGATGTATCATCTTTTCCCTAGACTTTTTTTTTTTCCCATTCTCTTGTACACTTAAAATCTCTGTTGCTGTTATTTTGTAGAAGCCTAGTTTCCTTCATTACTTAAAGCATCTGTAAAGAAAGATCCATAGATATTTTAGTAAAGTATAAAATTTTGGTTTAGCATCACAATTTTATTTAATGAATAAACTTTAATGAATATCTTGCATTAGTATCTAGATTTCAAAACAAAATCAGGGTCCTTAAGAAAAGCCTCAATAAACCCCTGAAATGTCTGTTTTCCACAGAGACCATCATGTTCAATTTAAATTTTAAGCTCCTGCACATTGTAGTCAGATTTATGTATACTCTATGTTATAACATTTGCATTAAAACAATTACATATTTGATCATTATTTTTTAGCATTTGCTAATGGGAAAAACATAATTCTTAGTTAATTAAATATTTTAAGATACATTCATGAAGAAATTCCTTACTTGCTAAACACAGACAGAAAAAAACGAATAATCTCAAGCTCACTTTTCCACTGCTTAAAGTTAAAGAAGTAATTTTTTTGACAGGTTAAGAAAACTCATGTCAGAGTATGAAAAATTCTTTGTTAGGGAGAATCACAAACCTAATGAGAAAATAACTGTATGGGACATGAGAACTGGCAGCTAAAACTCTATTTAGTATATGTTTTATGCGGTGCTGGTAAATTAATGATTAGAGAATTTCCTCGGAAGTGCTTGCACTGTTAAGATAAATAAAAATCTGACTGTCATTATTTTTTTTCCCAGCTTCTGCTATAACTGCAAGACATTTATCACAACATTTCTCTCTCTCTGTCTCTCTATCTATCTTTTCTTGTGTATATCCTTCTCTTACAGCACACCTGGGAGACAGTTGATACCAGCAGATCTCTCACTTGCAGAAATGTTTGGTTCCCTGCTCTTCACTTCCTTACTTATTGAACAAAGATTTCCAAACCATAATTGTAAACTAACTATTGAAAATAAATCAGAAGGGTTATAAACTACTAAAAACAGATGTTTAAAAGGCATTGGTAAAAACTTCATGTGCAATTCGTATGAAGTAAATAATCTGGGGCTTCTGTCTCCTTTGCCACTTTGACGAGATTGCCTTCTCATATCCTGATACAAAACTAATGAGTACTAAATTCAAATTATGTGTCAGGCCAATAACTTATATAAAACCACCTGCTTCATGCAAGAAGCATTAGAATGGTAAGTATTTGAATAGTAAATATTAAGGTCAGTTTTTGAAGTGTGAAAATGATCCAAAAGTGTTTATATCTGGCTATAAACATTGGGTTGCATCATTTTAAATTAGGTTCCAATATACTAATTAAAAAAGAACATCATAAAGTAAATGTGCCATAAATGCCTCTAATTTATTAGGATACACCCTCTGAATACTTCCATAGTTGTTTGGCATATTCTTGGATGTGAATACATGCTTATACAGCTAATCATACAAATTTTAAACAGTGGCCCATTGAGACAAGTTTTCAAGAAAATTCAGCACCAGCAAATATCATGAAAAACAATAAATCTTAATGTGTCTTTGATTAAATGGCCTCATAAACTGTGCATCAGAAAGCTTGTTGACATTGGAGTTTAGAGGTCTGAATTCATCTGTGAGAAATGCATTTTAAAACAATGTCATGACAAGGGGATCTTCAAAGATTGCTGCTCATAAAAGCTAAAATTCTTACTCAGTTCAAAACAATAAAGTAACCCATGGATATCCTTTATTTTCTTTTTGGCAGAAAACTCATCTTCATATTCATTTAACTCTCATAGCTTTTCTGTCAACAGTAAGATCCATTTATTCACTTTAATTCTCTTGCTTTATCCTACGTACTGCTTATCCTTTAAAAGTTGACTTTATTTAATAATGCTGTTTAGGATTTCTAAGCCCTCTAAAAATCTAGTGAGTCTTATGTTCTCGTGTAAGTGCAAGAACCACTAAATATCTTAACTAGTGTTTGGAAGCAGACTTTTTTTCCTCAACACAGATTTTGTTCATAGACTTCCTCCCTTTGATGCTTAATATTGTGGTGAAGTGAAAGCATTTTTCCAACTTTGTCTTTGTCTATGGAAGTTTTTTGTTATTACACTCCATATCAGTACAAAGGAAGTTTCCACTTCTGACATTTCACTGTGCCATTGAATGTTTCTCATAAGGTGCTAAAGATTTAATGATCTTTTGATGCAGATTTCTGAATAGTTAATGAAATAACTGTAGTTGAAATGGATCAAGTGTTGCCAGACTGCACTTTCTGAAAGGATTGTTATTCACAGGTTTTTCAAATGAAGAGTGCCTGAAGCATTTTTCTGTGTCTTTTCACAGAAAAAAAAAATTTAAAAAATTGCTCAATTTCCTTTTCGCTGCTTTGTCAATCTGTTTATAGACTTGGAGAAAATCCCAAACATACTTTTTGTTCTTTGTTTTCCTGTTTTCAATAAAATGTGCTGAGGAGTAGATTGTGATGGAGAATACATAAAAATCTTACAGATATCACAGAATAAGTGGGTATTTTACCTGTTGCTGCCATTGCTGAATCAGATGGGTGTCCTGGTGATGGAAGACACAGGGAAGCCAGAATCACTGAACACCTTCTTTGCCTCAGTCTTCACTACTGGCCCTCAGGAGTCTCTCAGGCTTCTGAGAGAGGAAGGCTGGAGAATGGAAAATGTGTCCTTGGTCATAGAGGGCTGGGTGAGAGGATGGTTAGGTGGAATTAACACTCAAAAATCCATGGCATCTAATGGGATACACTCACAGTTGCTGAGGGAGTTGGCAGATGTTGTTGCTATGCCACTCTCCATCATCTTTGGAAAATGGTGGAGAACAGGAGAAGCTCCTGAGGAATGTCAAAAAGGCAGTGTTAGTCATCCTCAAAAAGGGAAAGGAGGACACAGGAAACTACCAAGAAACAGTCAGCATCACCTCCATCCCTGGAAAGGTGATGTAACACATCATTCTGGATGTCACCACCAAGCATCAGAATGAAAAGAAGGTGATCAAGGGCAGTCAGCTTCACCAGGATTCACGAGGGGAAAAGCATGCTTGACCAACCTAATAGCCTTCTGTGACAGCACAGCAGGATGGGTTGATGAGGGGAGAGCAGTGGATGTTGTCTACCTCAGCTTCAGGCTTTTGACATTGTCTCACACAGCAACAATGTAGGTAATCTCAGTGTGGGCTAAATGAACAGACAGTGAGATGGATCAAGAACTGGGTAAATGGCAGAGCTCAGAGGGCAGTTATCAGTGGAGTAGAGTCCAGGTGGAGGCCTGTAGTCAGTGGCATTCCCCAGGGATCAGTACTGGGTTCCGTCCTATTCAGCTTGTCTATCAACGACCTGGACAAAGAGGTAGAATGCATCCTAAGCAAGTTTGTGGATGATATGAAAACTGGGAGAGTGGCTGATACACCTGAAGGCTGTGCTGACATTCAGCAAGACCTGGATAGGCTGTGGATTTGGGCAGAGAGAAATTGTATGAGGTTCACCAAGAGCAAATGTAGAGTGCTGCACCTGGGGAGGAATAACCCCAAGTAGCAGCACAAGGCTGGCCTATTGGAGAGCAATTCTGTGCAGAAGGACTTTGGATTTGGTGAATGGCAAATTGATCATGAGCCAGCAATGCCCTTGTGGCCAGGAGTGCCAAGGGGATCCTGGGGTGCATCAGGAAGACTGTGGCCAGCAGGCTGAAGGAAGTGATCCTGCCATTTTACCCAGTCCTAGTGTGGCCACTTCTGGAGTGTTGTGTTCAACTCTGGTCTCCACAGTTCCAGAAAGACAAGGATAAGACCAGTGAAGGCCACAAAGATAATTGGGGTTCAGGAGCATCTCTCTTATGAGGAGAGACTGCAGGAACTGGGCCTGCTTAGTCTGGAGAAGAGAAGACTGAGAAGGAGTCTCATCAATGCATACAAATATCTCAAAGGTGGGGGCCGAGAGGATGGTGCCAGACCCTTTTCAGTGGTACCTAAACAGGACATAGAGCAATGGCCATAAATTAAATATAAGAAATCATACCTTAACCTGACGAAGAACTTCTTTACACTGATGGTGACAGTGCACTGGCACAGGCTGGACAGGGAGGTTGTGGAGTTTCCCTTTCTGGAGACATTCAAAGGCTACCAGGACATGTTCCTGTGTCACCTGCTCTAGGTGACCCTGCGTTGGCAGGGGTGCTGGACTGGATGATCTTTTGAGGTCCCTTCCAATCCCAAGCATTCTATGTTTCTCTGAAATGCTGGCTGCCAATAGCTCACAGCACCTTCATTAATCAGAGTTGCCACATTTTCCTTCCTGCACAGGAATAGTTAACTGTCTGGACTGGAGGCACAGATACACTTCTGCTGAAACAGAAACACTGTGTCACCCCTGAAAGTATCCATTTGCTTCCCATCTTAAGCCACCAGATCTTTGTAAAGCATAACATTTCCATTTCCATTTGATTTTCAACTTAATTTGTTTTTTTAAAAAAAATTTATTTAGATTTTTTGTTTGTTTGCTGTGTATGGTTTTGTTTTGCCTGCAAAAATCTAAAAGAAAAAACACATGTTCTTAATTGTTTTAATTTTGCAATAGCTCTGACCTGAATATTTCAAAAGGGCATAAAAAGACGACACTTTGAAAAAACAGTACAAATCTTAGTCAACTAAAGCACACATGATCATCTCAGGACACTACTGTGTCCCAAGAATGAATTATTTTGATCTGTCAAAGGAAATATTAACCTTTACAATAGTAATAATAAAATAAGAAGTAGAATGCTTTTACTTAGTAAAGTGATTCTTAGATGATAATTTAAAAAAAAAAGATAATATCAAGGTTTAGGGGAAAGACTTAACTTGTTAAGTTACAAATTACTTAACTTGTACCACAATGTAGTAAACAAAAAGTCTTGAGGAACAGCCTGTTTAAAAAGTTAAAGCAATTCAAAAAGAAGCTGTTCAAAAAAAAGCCCTAGAAATGCAGTAAAAGAATCATGCCATCTGTGTGATTCTAACAGGGAAGGAACAGCCAAAAAATCAGTCATTGGGAAAAAGGAAATGACTCAGTCTTCTGAGAAATCCAGTGAATAAAAGAGGCATACATAGGTCAACATAGTGAACCTTTCTCTTTGCCCTAATATCTAAATCATGTCAATAACATTTAATATGTTCTAACAGCCATTTCTGAAAACTGGTTATGAGAAACTAGTTTATCAGTTGCCATGAAACAAATATACTAAGAAAATGTTTTTCTCTTTGGTTTCTTTGTTAGTGTTATATACTCTAAATGATGCCTTTTCAAGACAGGTTTTCCCTGACACAGAGACAGAAGACTTCTGATGTTTTGTCAGATTTTAGTTAATAAAAATAGCACAACTTGTTACCACAGCTAAAAATAATTCATAAAGCAAAAGAGTAATTAAAAAGAGAAGAGCATTGTGGCCAAGGGTGATAGAAATTATGATTAAAAGGGCATATTTAATATCAGATGATAAAGTTTATAATGAAGCCTACAGGATTCTGTAGCAGAAATGCCTCCTGATTCTCTAGCAGAATTGCGACTGGAGGTTCCTGATCCTCATACAGACACAAGATACTATTGTATCTACAAAAAGGAAGAAAAACCCACCCTTATTAGTTCTTCATCCCAGAGGCTAAAGTTACAAGAAATTAATTGTCAGAAGACAGTGACACTGAAACTTAAAACTGTACAGTTCGAATGAGGAACATTTTAATGTCTTATACATAACAGAAACTTCCCCAATGCATTAGGAGCATCAGATTTTAAGCTATCTTTATATGAATCACTATGGCAATTACAAATTAGGAAAGCTGATTTTTAACCAGCCAGGTCTTTCACACAAATGTAAATAGCATTTTCTTGCAAGACACATAGGGACACTAAATATGAATGAAAACTCTCAAGGTACTCTCTCCAGATTTTGTTCTATATATTCAAAACAGCAGAATGGAACTGAGAGGAGAACAAGAGATACAATGAGGAAAGTGCACACTGTGTTTAGCAGGCCTAAAAGGAGCAACAAGAACCACACCAGTGAGATGAGGAACTGTCTCTTCAGGTGTTTTTGGATACAATGTTCCAGAGAGGGTCTGTCACAGATGCGTTAGCTGAGAAGCACTACCGTTATGGCATAGTTATGCTGGTTTATTCTAGACTATCTAAGACTATTCTTTGGTGTCCTCTACACAGAGATTCTGTACTTGGCAAAGCCTCTTAATACAATGACCAAACACTTATTCAAAATTAATTATATTTTTAAATAAAACACCAGTGTATGCATCAGATCTGAAGACCCCCTCTAACAGAACTCTGCTGTTCTTATAGACTGAATGAGCAACTCTGTGTTATATACTAGTCCTTCCTCAATACATAAGAAATCCATGTTACCATCTTATATTTTTAAAAGTTCCAACAGCTGCCTTAACTAATTTGACAGTAACTAAAAGAAAAGAAAAGAAAATCTTTGAGGGTAATAAGCAAATTTAGAAACACTTCACAAGTCTGAACTGTTTTGTAAACTAAATGCCATTCACTGAAGAAAGGAATTACCACATCAAACAATTTCCCGGGACCTTAGATCAGGAACTAAACTGGAAAAGGTGGCAGGAAATTATAGTGGGCCATAGAACATAATTTTCAAAAAAATCTTTCTGCTCTTTCTTAAATAACAAGTTTTTGGAAGTGAATGCTCAGTTAGAAATCATGCATTATTATAAATTTCATCATATTGGTACACAGAATTTTCACTGTATTAATGACAAAGTGTTCACCCCCCCCAAATTCATCAGCCTGTGTTAATGACACAGATGGTAAATTCTACCATCAGAAGCTGATTTACCAGTAGTTCACTTTTTCAGATACAGGGTGAATTACTTTTTCATCCAAAGGGACCCTAATCTGCAAATCTTTGCTTTAGGGAAATGCTGTCTGCTAAAAATCTTTTAAATTTTTCCATGCCTTATTCAAATGAGCACTGTATTTTAGCAAACTGCCTAAAAGCTGAATTACTTTTAAATTTCTGAACTAACAATTTTGATACACATACACTATTGTTACTCAATTCTGCTTATTGCGATGATTTTGTCATTTCTCTTAACTTGAGCTGCACTCTGCTACCAGAAAGTGCACATTATATTTTATGAAACAGATGTGCTAAAAAAACCCATGAAAAGCTAAGAAGAATGTGCAAAGCAAGAAAAGAACAAGAAGAAATATGGATTAATGTTGCCTAATTTATGAACAGGATATTAAATAACTGGAACATAACAATTACCTTTAAAAATGGCTCTCTCTATGTGCAGCAAAGAACAGTCAAGAGCCTTCACTGGATTATCTCCTACATTTCTGTCTCTGAGCAGCACATGCAATATTCACAAAGAAATAGAGATTTTTAAAATATCTCAATGCTATTTTATCTTGCTAGAGTCAAAATCAGTATTCCCTAATAGCTGAAGTACCAAGCACTTATCTTGCTGATATTTCACTTCTTTGAAAATGTTTTGTTATGTCCAATTAAAACATGTTAGGTTTAATGCATGTAAAAGAGTTAAAAGAATTAAAAGCTCTTTAAAACCTAATTTTTTTTTCAATAAATCTAAATAAAACTGTTCTGAAACTTCATCTTTCTTAGTGCTGTTCACCAGTAAGCTTAGTAAAATATCTAAATAAGCAATCAAATATACAACTTTCTATTTTTTAATTGCACACCTTAGATCTCAGCAACTTATAAGAAGATAGTGTTTTAATTGTGAAGATATTTCTTTAACTGCAAAGTTAATTTAATTTTCCTAATAAAAAAGCTGAATTTAATTAAAATTCTTTTGGTCTTTACTAATTTTGCTTTGAAATTTAGATTAATTTTCCCAATACTTACACTGATAAGGGAATATATAAAATATATAAAATACATCAAGTTTATTGCTATTGAGTAGGATTAATTTCAATGAAACATGGTGCTTGTGAAACATAGCTCTTGTTCAGAGACTGATGCTCTGTATCTTACTCAGGTCTTTGCAATACATTAGTGTAACAGTAAAAAAAAAAAAAGTTATTGTCAAGACGTATGTCTCATAAAACCCTTGCTTTAGAAGTACTAAAAATTGAAAGTCAAGTCCTCGCATTAACTGGTTAATGGCAAAGTGATTTAGTAATTAAGTAATTTTCTTTTTGTGCAGACATAACCTGTTTCAAGTTTTTGAAACCCTATAGATCTCCAAAAGAGTAGCAGAGAAATTAATTTAATTTTTCTATTACTAGGGAAAAAATATGACACAAAAAACCAACAGTGAGTGGGGTAGGAAATTGTAGCATTAAAATATATTTGATCACACCTGTGACACTTTCATAGTGAAATTAGTCATCTTGTGATAGCATACAGTAAGTGGGTCAACATATATATTATAAATTTACAATGCACATTGATTAGTGTTCAAAACTGAGAATTAATGAAACTTGAAGGGAAAACATTAAAATCAATGAATTCTTTGTAATGCACAAACAAAAAGAAATTATTTTTTCAGTAGGAAAAAAAAGAAAAGAAATGACCTTTTAAATTCCATGAATAGCTGAAAGCCTACAATTTGAACAAACAAACATATTAGAAAATATTAGAACTATTTCTGAGAATAAGACAAAACTCATTTTTAAGAAGTCTAAGTCTCAGCTAGGACCAAAACTGGCCAAAGATTTCAAGAGTAAGAAAGGGTCCTTAAGATACGTAAACAATAGGCAGAAGTGCAGGAAAGACACTGGCTCAATACAAAACAGCTCTGGCAAAATATTCACTTGGAATGCTGACCAGGAAGAGGTTCTCAGTACCTTCTTTGTTTTCACTAATATAGCTGTATCCACATCACAGGATTAAGTAACTCCAGCAGTAGTGGAGGAAGGGCTGGTCTGCAGACTTTTGCAAATGCTCAACCCACATAACATTTGTGGGTCTTGGCATATCCACTCCAGGGTGTTAAGGCAAATGGCTGACTTTGTTTGCCTGGTCACTGTCTTGATATCTGCAAAGTTGTGGAATTCAGGGAACATCTGGGTGATGACTGGAAGAGGATAAATATACCTACCGAAAAAGGAAGAAAAGAGAACTCAGAATACTACAGAGCCATTAGTCTTGTCTCAGTCCTTGGGAAAATAATGAAGAGAGTCCTCTTAGAAAGTATTGCAAGTCAAATAAAACAGGTGATTAGAAAAAGCTAAAGCACATTTACTAAACGAAAGTAATTCCAGACTGACCTGGTCACAATGTACAACACAGTAACGTGTTCCTGTGCTGTTTGCCTGGCCTTCATCAAAGTGTTCCACATCATTTCCCAGAGTTTCTTGTGAACAAAGTTGCTAAATATGATATGGATATTAGTCTGTGGGATAGGTGGGAAGCTGGCTACCTGAGTATTCTATTATACAATTCTATCATCTCTGTGTGTCAGACAATTGGGTCTGAATATGCATTTCGTCCTTGAATTATAATACAGCATCGTACCAAAATATTTTTGATTCTCTCCTTAAGAATAAAATTATCTCTGTATCCTGTAAAACAGTTTATTTAAAAGAATGTAAATGCAAGTTCCTTACTTATTCTGGGGTATATTAGCTAGAAATAAAGGAAATATTGCAAACCAGTTTAAAAACAAGATGGATTATTTATTTTACTATTTTGAGATGCACACATAATATTTTTCTAGTTTGAACCCCAAGAATTCAGTAAATAATTTATATTTTTATGTGGCATAATATATATGAAATAATGAAAGATTTTAAAAAATGCAATTAACTAACTTAAATAACAGAAGATTTCAGTGTCTCACTGCTCAAATTTTAATTTTAATAGCTATTTTAAAAAAATCAGCATTTATCTGATTTTTATCTGCATACAGATAAATTGTGCATAATTGGTGCTAAAGCAGATGCCAATGAAGGTGCTAAAGCAGATGCTAATGGTTGCTAATTTCATCTTTCAGTTTAAAGCTTGCATCTTACAGAGACCAGTGAGCAATCACAAGCAACATCAGCATGCTAATCTGACTCAACCAAGTTTGGAAGTATTTGTAGTAACTTTACTCTAGAGCATAATCTTTCTGCAAAACTTCCTTTGTGTGACAAGGAAAATAAAACTGATCAAAAAAGTGTGTTGAAGCATATAAAGTAGGTGCAGATAAAATATACACATAAAACCCATCTCTTTTTTTAAGATACGTATAAAAAATAAAGGGTAGAAGTATGTTTGAAAAAGGGAACACAGTTCCACAGAAAATAACTGTGCTTATATCTACCATGTTCTTTCCCAATCCCCAAAATGTAAAAAAATTGTATTATTGGCCTTTTAGTAAGTTTATAATCCTCCATAATAGGCCAAATGAAACAAACAAAAAACCCCTGAGTCTAAACTGGAAAAAAACCCAAACAAGCCTGCTAATTCAAACATAATCTATGAGATCACAGCATAAAGCGGTGACAGAAAGCAGGGTCAATCGTAAATATTCCTTTCATCTTCTCAGAAAGAAGAAATAAATATCTTAGACACGACTGACTGTCATTGTTCAAGAAAATGTCTTTCAGCATTAATGTTGGCAAAACTAGCTCCTATTTTTCTATGGAAAGAACACACTAACTTCATTTTTGTTAGTGTCTTATAAAAGGGTAGGACCATAGATCTCCCTTGCCTTTTGCAATTTATTTCAATTTCAGTAATAACACAAAGCAAAGCAAAAGGACCCAATTAAATTGGAGATTATAAAACAAGATAATGAAATAAGATGTCAAGCAGCTGTCAATTCAAAATGCTTAAAGTTATTTAAAGGAAACTTCACAAGGGGTAAAATATGATTTATATCTTTATTTATTTTTTCAGCAAAACCCAGATATCCTAATCCTGAAACACAAATTTGTAGCCCACTGTTAAGAAACAAAACACAACCTGCTTTCCTTTGGACACTATTAAGTTTATCTTCCCTCCCAGTTATTCTGCATTGGTAGATGTTAACTTCTTGCTAGCGTATTAAAACCAACAATTGTGAAAGTGCTGAAGTGGAAGGAGTCTCCATGGAAACGGTAGTTAAAATTGTGTAGTAAAGTATGCTAATATAAAACTGTATCTCTCCACATCTCCTAGTAGAAATTAATAAACAAGTAAATAGCCAAAACTATATAAAATATTATACAGCTGTATTTGTGACCATAGAGGTCTCCAGCACCACCTGTATTACATCAAATGTCACATTGAAATGATAATTTGGGACAAAAAAGCACACCCTGAGGTCTTTTCTGTTCTTTTTCTCTTCTTAAGAAAATAGTTGCAACTACCAAAGCACACACTCAGGACAGAATGCAACAGAAAAAGGAAAAATAAAATTTTCCTCAAATCCAAGAAAATAATGTATTTCAATTAATCCATGATGTCTCCTTTTTGTAGCAGGAATAGGGAGGTAGAGGTACAAAGCATAAGCAAAATATCCTCCAAAAACCTAAAAGACTTGAAAGGAAGAATCATATTCACAAGTTATATTAAAACAAGCAAAAAAATGGATTAGCACTTCTAAAGCAACAAGACATATAAGAATAAATCCATGCTATCAAAGGGAACCTAATTGAAATATAGATGTTCCACATGACAGCTGACACAACACAGTAAAATCAAAAGCTGAGACCTTGAAAAATGAAAAAATCCCCCAACTTAAAGCTTTCATTGGCCAATCAAGCTGATCCAGGAAAGTAATTCCAGAAATTATTCACATGGTTTTCTTTATGTATGTAGTTTTATGGTTCATATGCTAATACTTGTTCTGAAATTTTCACAAACTACTTTTTCAGCTTCTTAATAGAAAGTCAGTAAGCTACCAATATTATCTCTAGATCGGAAGTGGAACACAATGGAATTGAGTGCCCAAGAAAATATAAAATTTCATAGTTAAATTAATGGCTCAGACAAATCCTTTCAATTGCAGCATTTAGTTCCATGCTTTTTGAATAAAGCAAGAGTAACCACAGGAATCTCAGCAATATATTGGCTTTTCTGCCCATTGTTGTAGCAACCAGATATTAGAAAATAACCCTATTCCTGCAGTCATTTGCTGGCAGTCTTGAAAGCTACTTGGAATGACAGATTTCCCCTCGTTACACCAAAGTACTAAAGTGCAGCTAAATTCAAGTCACTGACATTTGCAGAACAATCCCACTCTAAGTCATAATGCAAAGTAAGAGTGGTTTAGATGGCATTTCCTTTACCTGTGTTATTTCCAGAATTTCCTCCATGGGAAGAATAAACAAACCTCAACTTTCCATGTCTTTTTTGTACTTTACAAAACATGACATACAAAGTCTTTAAGCACCCCCTACTTTTTGAGAGACAGCAGTTACTAGGGAGGAGTAGCTCCCAGTTCTCAACTGATTAACACTTTCTGCATTTGAAAAGTTTTAAAAACAGGGTTGCATATGGTAAGTTTCCCTAGTGATTCGTTGTAACAAACATTAGTGATCTACCACTTAAGGAACTTAAAATAATTCAAAACAAGATGCAGCTGTCAGCTCATTGAAAAAAAAGCATTTTAACCTCTATTTTGAAGCTGGTTTAAGCCAGTGAATACGAATTATTGCAAGTGGAGTTGTATAAATGTTTAACGTGAATGGTAAAAAGCATGAAAAAAAGTAGTGACATGAAAGCAACGGTTACATATTAAATTTAAAGCAGTATATTTTAAAATTTATATATATAATTTACTGGAACAGATTATATACCATTTAGGTTCAAGTACTTAGTTTTACAATATGCAGATGTATTAATTTATATCTCTATCTTACTATTTAAATCCACTGAATTTTATTTGTGTAATAAATACTACTGTGAATAAAAAAATCTAAACCATTTATTTTTATATTCTCCCCATACTCTCAGTGAACTTCAGTTGCAGGATTTGTTAATGAAAATGTGATTAATCTGAAGAAGGGATTTGCACTTTGTGCCACAGGTTTCCCTTACAACTAAGATATAGCCTGCCTTAAGGTTATTTTACAATGTAATTTACATAAATGCTGGAAGTCAACAGATACTCTCTGAATGACTCTAAAGTAGAAAAGAATCACTAAATAATTATAAAATTGCCTCTATCAACCAGCTAGCTCTAAGACCATTCTCGTTCATTTTTCTGATTATATCACCAGTTTCTCTCTTTACATATTAATAATGTATTACCTCTCATTCCTATTACAGTTCAAAGGTACTCAAAAACCTGCAAATAGGAGAGATTGCAGCTACATAAATGTAGAAAGGAATGGAGGAGTGGAGACCATACTGCATTGAAACAAGTCTGTTTCCCAGCTTGAGACAGGACAGGAAACAGTTCCAAAGGACTTGCTCACTCACAAGCCTCTGCTTGTAATAGTGCAGTTCTGTGGCCTCTAACCCACTGTTCCTTATCAGTCATCACCTTTAAAGCTGAACAGGGGCAATCTCTTCCCAGTTTGAACTCTACATGACATTAACACTTCTGTCTCAGTTACCAACCTGGCATGGATGCTTATCTATTGTCACCAGGCAGTGAGGTTGATTACAATTCTCTGACCTATTGCCACCCACAGGATGTGTTTCTGTGAGATAGTCAGTGAACTGAGGATGGTTATCCTTAGGGGCAGCTCACATTTATACTGGACTGACCTGTTTACTGACTAGAGAGGTCACATCTTTGTGACCTATATCCATCCTCTTAACCTTCAAGAGATGGGGGAGAGATAAGGGAAGGGCAGCTTCTCAACTGAGTTTATATAGCAAGCTTTTGCTATGAGGTGGATGTGTAGGAGGGTTACAGGGATGACCTATGTGAGTAGACACCAAGAACTGCCCGTGTTGAGCAAACCCAGCACCAGCTGCCTCCAAAACGTGGCCCATGCTGGCCAAACACAACCCCATCAGCAGTGCTGGTGGTGCCTCTGTGTTAACACATGTAAGAAAGGATGAAAAGAGTGCAGCAACTGTGAGAGAAAGAAGTGAGGAAAACATGAGGGAAATGGTCCTTGAGACACAAAGATCATGATGAAGGAGGAGGAGCAGCTGCTTCACGTGCAGAGCTAAGATTGCCCGGAACCTCTTGAAGAAGTCCATGGTGAAGCAGGTTGTCCCCCTGGAGCCCATTAAGGACCACACTGGAGCAGATATTTACCCTGCAGCCCATGAAACAAATTCAGATCTCAATGTACTCTGCAAGACTACAATATCAAAGTAAAGCTACTTTTCTGAAATGAACTCTACAGTAATTGTACAAAATTTAACCCAAGGTTCAATGAATCTCCAATAGAAATTTAAATTCAAATTTCTAGGCTTACAAGGCAGGGAGATTTGCTTGATGTGACAGTTTCTAAAAGATCAGACTTGAGGAGTAAAGAAGCTTTCTCCAGTAAAACGGCAGCGTAGAAGGAACGTAATGAGTGAGGAAGTATATTTTGACAGAGAGCCGCTGAAATCAAAGGCAAAGGAAAGTCCTCTATAGTGGTACTCTTGATACATCATCCATATGTAACATAAAGCACCATTTCATAATACTTTTGAATTATTCAGTTCAAAAATGCTCTCACAAAATTATTGTCAGACTCTAGAATGTACCAAAGATATGTTCTTCAATAGTCTTCAAGGGAAATCAACTTTATAAAACCTGCCTTTTTACCTTCTGGCTTATATTGCATGCTCTTTGTGCAAGTTTCTTCAGTGCATATATCTGCTGTAATTACTGTCTCAGTAACGTGTGTTTACTATCAACATGCAAAAACTCACAGAGAATCTGTATTTATGCCAGGGTTTAAAAGTTTACTCCCAGAGCATAAGTCTTTTGCATTCCCATGTCAGACGTTTTGCAAGATTAGCAACTTAAGATTTCTGAGTATAATATCTCACTGTGATCATTAAATTAGAACTTCACACTGTAAGTCACTATGTTTTGGTTTATGTTTTTTAAACATAGTTTGACTTTTTTAAAGAAAGTAAAATATACTATGAAACAAAGATAAGGAAAACTTACACTATTCTCTTCTGAAATATAATTATCTCCACACTTTAAAAAATCTCTTTTATAGAACAGAAGTTATAACTTTTATTATCTGTATTTTCAAATTCATGTGATTAACAATACAAGCTAACAACATGGTAGTTTTCTGCTAGGAATAATATAACCAGTCAGGGGAAATTTTCAGTAAATCAGAACTATTGTCTATGACATATTCAGTTCCCTGTCTCACAATTTTTCTAGTGGAAAAATACCACTTTATTACTACAATTAGAATCAATATAAACATATTTTTCCTGTAGTTTTCACCCTTTATGGGTCTTTTAGATTTCTTGTTTACTGTGTTGCTTGCTAGGTAGAAAATTTCAGAACATTTTCAGGACCCACAAGCAATTTCAGAGCACCAGGCAACATGTTCTCAGCAAGTCACATGTCAGAATTTACATGGTTCAACATTTGAAGGCTAAGGATTCTGAAGAACTACTCTAGGTAAACCTATAATAAAAGAATCAACAACTGCTTTAAACCTAAGCAAAACAGAAAGGTTTGTTACCTTATATTACCTTGTATGCAGTAATGAGCCTATAATTTCCTATGTCTCTTGTTTATCTTGCGTATTTTGAATTCACGAAAATCAATAAGGGTGCCATATGATACCCATACTTAGTTCATTAAAAATATTTTGGTAATTTATTCTGAAGAAAGAGAATTATGGATAGAATTTTGTTCAATTCTAAAACAAAGAAAAGAAAGAAACTTGAAAGTGAAAACATAAAATTACCAGCCTTTGTTCCTGATTTTGTAATTTTTTTTTTAATATTAATCAGTCTTTAATGCTCCAAAAGCCTTTTTGCTTATTTTCTGTAGTGGTTCTGATAAGATTTAATGGAGAGCTTGTTCTCTAATTTCTCTCCCTGTGAGAAGTGCTCTCTGTATTATTACCAAAACTCAGCATATGTCTCTTCACAGACTGTGGAGCAGTGACATTTCCATTTCAGCAGCTTTCCTTTCAAAAGTAATTTTGAAAAGTGCAACAGAAAAACATGAAGTAGATTCATAAATTACTCTTTAGTTTGGCTGCTCATTAGCATTTCATTGAATATTACATTATTTCAGTGCCATTGCTAGTCTCACTGGTCCTATATTTTAAGTGTTTTGTAATTTTTATATTTTTTCAGGAAATACTGTAAGTGCTGTCTCTGTCCATTCCACTTAAAAGCACAGCATGATGCTCTACTGAAAGTAGAAGATTAATTTTCCTAGGATGTGCAAATGTTTTTTTTAATCTGCTAAATAAAACTTCTTTTCTAGATCATTACCACAGATACGAAAAGGTACAAGCTCAGTTATAAACTCAAATATTGTCTTTGAAAGGGATTTTTTATTTATTTTCAGTAGTAGAAGTATGATTTCTTGCCTACAATTTAGGGCATGGTGTTTACAGATGTAGAATTATTGACATCAGCACATAACTAAATGAGATAGATACAATAGATTTAAAGTAAGTTTATCACTTCCTTGCACGCAGAAGTATTAGAGTCAAAAGAATATGTTAATAAACTTTCTGTATGACCAACACCCTAATCTCCTTTTTGTTATTGAGGAAACACTGACAACCTCTTCAACTTAATGTCTATTAGGAACAGATACATATGACCATAAACAGATGGCAAGGAAATGCTGAGATCTTACTAATTGTATTCTGTTCTTTGTTGTAATGTCAATGGCTTATGACAGTGCTATAAAACCACTATTAGTTGGAGGTAAAATTCTAATTGCAACTGCTCAGCAGCAATATTTTGTGAGGGAGGGATGATCTGGCACAGAAGGCAAAAAGGCCCAAATATAGGAGATGGCTGAAGAGGAGAACTTTCCTTAATTTTTCTCTACAAAATAACTTTGCTGAGATGACACTGTGCATGATTTGTTTTGAGTAAAGAAGAATCTCCTGACAGAAATCCATCTACTGATTTTTTTTTAACAGGGTAGCATAAGAATTAATAATATGTCAATCCTGTTAGCTATGTGTAACTGTTAATCATCACTGATGAGTATTGAGTAAAATATTTGTACAAAAGTCAGTCTGTCTTGGTGACTGGTATATGTAATGATTCTGGTATTTTTAGGTAATTCCTCTATTTAGGTAATTTTCGGTAATTTTAGGATTCCCTATTAAAAAGGTTTACTAACTTCCTGAAATAATGTTAAGTCAGAAATTATGTGTTCTGTGATTTCATCATACAGTGAAACATCAACATCATGGAGTTTTGCCATTTCTGTTGAGGAATGCTGGTTGAATAAAAGTCTACAGATTATGAATTAACAGGAGAATGAGAGAAAGGGTTTAGGCAGCTGCCGTGTTTGTACATAAGCATAACATTTGTGTTTTTAATAAAATGAAGAAGTAAGAATTATCTTATGACTACAGGGAAGACAGAGTAGAGCTGAAATTGGTTTTCCAGAAAGGCCACACATCTTCAGTCTTTGGAGATTTTTCTAGATTCAGCTACAAAAAAACATATAAATTACCTACTCAAATATTGGCAGTCTTGTTTGAAGTTTGAGGTGAAACTGGGTGATGTCCAGAAGACCCTTCCAAGCAGTACTATTAGAGTTCTATGGAGAAAACAGCAGGATTTTTCTGAGAAGCTTTTATTGGTTACAAGCCTTAATAGAAGATAATGCGCCATGAAATCATAGAGGTGGCATAAAAATACATTAATATTGAAATACACTGCAAAGACAACATATTAGGCTGATTTATTTTAAAACTCAGCAGTATCAGGCCATTTATCATGGAAGCAAGCAAGTGGAGAATAAGCCTAATGCATTTCAAATACAACAGAATTTCTAAAGCTCATCATGGTATATTCATAGATTGTGTCCTTAAATATAGTAGAGGATCAAAGATTATTATAATATAATCTCATATATGAATACTTAGTTGCATTCACTCATGTCTTCCAACAAACTCAAATACTTCTCTGTAAATATATTGTGTGCCTTTCACATACAGATATGTTCTGCAAATATATATTGATATTAAAATGAGTCAAGGTACTGCTCAAAATCCTTTAAATTGAAACAATTTCAATGATCTTATCAGTCAAATTCAAAAAATACTAATCAAACATCATGGAAGACAATGTAAATTTTTTCCATCAATAGTTTGCAGGGCCAGGTTGTCTTTTATTAATAACCCATTATTACAGGGATCAAGTAATACAGACTTGGCTCCTACAGACTTCCAGTAAACATGCTTCCAGCCCAAGTATCTTAAAGAACATCCTCAAGTGACTTTTCTTTAGAGTGAAAGAAATGTAGTGGTTTGGTAGTGGTTTTGTCGGGAATAGAGTTATTCACAGTAGCTCATATAGTTCCATGTTTGGATATCTGCTGGAAAGAGTATTGATAGGTCAGGGATGATTTCATTATTGCTGGGTGGTGCTTGTGCAGCATCCAGACCTTTTCTGCTTCTCACATATCAAACACATGCACATGCTGCCCCACCAGTGAGCAGAGGGTGTACACAAGAGGCTGGCAGGGACACAGCTGGACAAGTGGCCCCAGGTGACCAAAGGAATATCCTGCCCCGTGTAAAACTGATGAAAACCAAGAGCTATGAGCAGCAGTAGGGAGGAGGTAAGTTTGAAATTATGATGCTTGTCTTCCCAAGCCCCTTTTTAAAGTGATGGAGCCCATCTTTCCTGGAGGTGGCTGAGCCTGTCTATCTATGGAAAGCAGTAAATTAATTTATTATTTTATCTTGTGAACACACCTTTGCTTTACCTGTAAAACTCTTCTCACTTTTACCTTTCAAATAGCTTCTCTCAGCCTGCTGAGGAAAGTGAGTGGCTTAGTGAAGCTGAGTTGATATTTTGGGTTATATCACAAAAAGTTTGACCTGTAAAGACCTTTGGTAAAACATCATGTGTTAAAGGTCCTGTAAAGATCAGAAGAAGTCAGATGGGGAAAAGCAGCTCATTTCTCTTCTCTGAACTTGTCATCTCTGCCTAAATTTATAGTAATGTAGAAATGGATGACATTCAGAAGATATAATTTCTGTTCTGATGCAACATTTTAAACATGTTTACTTCTACCTTAATGGCAGCTTTCAATTTTTTTTCAAAAAAATTTTTTTGGCTCTACTGAACATACCAAAGGGTAGTAAGTTTAAAATTAGGACAAAAGTAAATTTTCAACATCTATATATTCAACTTTGGATTGTCTTTTTTTGTCCTTTTTACTCATCTTTGAAACTCTGATGCAAATCTGGATGAAGGACTGACAAACATTTATAGCTAAAGAGACTCTGAACATTGAGGACCACCATGGCTCCTGGAAGAGTGAGAATGTAGGATGAAGACATAAAGTGCTATAATACCGCTTTAGTTCTTAGCTCCTATCTTATGTGCAAACATGTCTGCTTGTTCAGTTCTGGATCTTCATATTGACAATGGGAGAAGTTCAAAAAGGATAATTCTTTGGGAAAGAAAAAACTCAGTACAATAGCCAGGAGATATACCATGCAGCCAAATGACACACTGAGCCAAATGGTCATCTCTTCTAAGTAAAACCTGCATTGCTTATTTTCACTCCTGCTTTACCATGCTATCACAGATGTCAACACTTGAAGCAAAATGTCCCATTAACATACTATAATTAAAATGTTATTACAAGAGAAAAACTGTTTAGAGTCTTACTATGACTTTGAAGCTGATATTAAATGTTTCAATTTAAAATTAGTCATCCTAGAAATGATATAGTTACAAAACAATATTATTGGCTTTGTTGCAGAAAACACAAGGCAATATGGAAAGGAGTACAAGGCAATATGGAAAGGAAAAAAGTGTATTTTGAATGTCCTTGTCAGTTTGTGTGTGTGTCATGTTGGTCTTTAAATTAATTAAATGCTGTTTCTACTGAAGGACATCTGCCTAATTTTCAAATAGCTGCCTTAAATGCCAGATTTTAAAATGCACACTTTTGCTTCAAGCCTTAAAATCCTTTGGCACTTCATAAATCTTAATTTTTTAGCCTTTCATAGAATTCTGTAAAATTCACCACTCATACATTTTAAATAAATTTGGGATAACCATTCTGTTTAAAATATGACTGTAAATAGATGGACAATAGCTCTGGAAAATACTGATGCCTATAGCAAACTTAGGAAACTTAGTATCTGGAAATGCTATCTCTCCAGCACAGAAAGAGATTTAGGTGCTTGTAAAGAATATTTACTCTTTTACCCTCATTCTAAAATTCCTCTCACAATAGTTTACTCCTAAGGCAGTAGTGCTTGAAAATGTAGGGTAACAATTCCTTCTTTAAAGCTATCAGACTGTTCCTAAAAAGCAATCCTATGAATTCCCTGCTAAGCAAAATTAACTTGACATTCACTATTCTGAAAATACTTTTTCTTTTCTTTTCTGTGAATTTAAATATGTAGCATCTGCTTCAGTAAAGAAAAAAATATGGTCCTTCAGTTCCTGAGTCAAAATGTCTCTGAAGGTAAATGCACAGGGTTTGCAAAAATCTTTACAACACTGTAATTAAAAAAAAAATAAAAAATCTTTCTTCTGATTGCTTTATGAACTGCAGTAGTCCAAACTCAGTTTAGCATATTGGAGTAACATTTTTTGAGTTCTTTTTCAGTTTTAGTGAATAGCACTTTTACTGTAATACTTTTTTATTTGAATTTATTTATATTGTATTAAAATGAGAAGGACACAGATATTCTTTATATAATCTGAGTAAAAGAAGACATCACTTAGGTTTTTACCAGGAGCTTTCACACTTAGAGCAGTACATTGCCAAAGTAATGAAAAATTTTCAATTTTTCTGAAATTCATGAGCTACCAGGACTTGCTTTAGAAATGTCTGAAAACTGAGAAAAGAAATTCTGAAATTTCCATGGAGTATATTTAGATCTATACTAGGATATCTCTATATTCTCAGATTAACAAAGGACTAGAGCAGAACTTATACAAAGCAGGTGCATTCCTCTGCGTATGAATATTTCTCTCTGAATATGATAAGGAAATTATATAAATTTCATTAAAGGATGGGAAATGTGTTAAAATTGAACAATGTGTCACATTTTGCTTTGTTCAGGTATAGTACTGGCTGTCGTCATAATAGTTGTGTTATCCTCTCTTCCTATACATGGCCAGAGCTGAACCCAAAATGATTATTACTTTTTGAAATTGAAGTTCAAGGATAAAAATGTATGCTTTATATTTAATATTAAAACCATAAATTTAATATTAAACCATACATTTAATATTGAAACCATTCTAGAGTGAAAATACCTACCGTGTCGTGTTAAAGAAGGTATTGTGTGACAGAGGATTTCTCCAATCTTACCTTACCTTATTGTGAGGTCAGATTGGAGAAAATTGCATGATTTTGGAAAACTTTTATTTTTGTGATTTTTTCACCACATCTGGAAATTGTGAACAAATATTCTGCTGGAATAGATTTTCCGCAGCTAGAAAATTTATTTAGGCACCCTCAAATAAAAATTGCATTTATAAAAATGGAAGGATTGTTTTTGTAGCCAAATTTCACTTTTTTTTTTTTCTTTTTGATTGGAAGAGCAGTTTTTCATAAGACAGATAGTTCAATTACCCAGAGCTGGGAAAATATTGATAAAGTGCTGTTACACATGAATGAATCTTTTAAGAAAATTAGACTCAATACAGTCTTTTGATATTTTCCTCACATATAAATGGAGTGCACAAATGCCAGTCATAGAAAGGCATTAATTAATTCATTTATATTAATAAATTCTATTTTTTAATCCTACATCATTTTGTGGTTGCAACATCAGAAGACATAAAGATGGGGGAATCAAAACATTGAGTATATTTAAATTGAATTATAATTCCTAAAAAAATCTCCTGAAAAAAAAAATATCTGTAGAGATAAAATGCTTTCACAGTCAGTTGTTACTGATCATTTATGACAGGAGAGGAATCTTTACAGTTGAAATAACTGCAGGAAAGTTGCCAAGCCATCAAGTTTTATTAAATGCAATCCCAAAACCCCAAGTCCATCAGTGTTTTTGCATATAACAACATAACATCTTGCTCTTAAAGCATCACAAAGCACCCAACAATGAATATGTATTTGAGAAATCATGGGAAAAATTCTGAGCAGTTGCCGTAAAATTAGAATTCAATCACAAGATAATCTGCAGACTGACAAATTTCATTAGAAATGGAGAAGCAAAGCCAATGTTTAACCTTTCTGTGTTTCTCACATTCTATCTTTACATGATTAAAATACTTTCAGAAGTGTAGAAGAAAGAACAAGCCATCGAGAAAAATAGTAGATCAGCAGGTCTCATACAAATACAACCCTGCAGAAATATAATTGGAATAATGCTAGTTCCTGGGTGGTGGGCTTAGAATTGCTACTCCAGAAGAATATAAAAAGTCTGAAACCAAGGAGGAAATAGACACATTATGACTAGGAAAGTTTTGTTCTTCATTGAGCTAAATGACTCAGTTGGTTTTGCTTGTGTTTGAACGAAGTTATGTCAAGAAATTACAAGTGAGGTGGCTCTGGTAAATTTCTTGAAATAACAGAAATACCCAAGGGTGACAAGGAGTTGTTCCATTATTAAGCTGTGAAATTGCTTGAAATCTAGCCCATGATACATCAGCAAAAAGTCAGGCTTATTGGTCTGTTACCTTGGCTGAAATTTGCAAGTTAAAAAGATGGATTGGTAGAAGCATTAGATTGTTTTCAGGGTTACAATCTGCTGCAGGTTAGAACATGAGATAACTGTACAAGTATGTGTCATTCCTGCCTCTTTCGTCCTTCAGTTCTGTCCAGACTAGTTCTGAGGTAAAAAGCGTCTCTGACTAGTTTTACTGAGGCCATCCTTTGCCCATGGCAACAGCAGCAACATCTTCAACCTGAACCCTTATCTTGGCATCTGATTGTGAATGTGACAGCCACACTAGTGAGGACTTGGAAGAGAGATGAAAAAAAGACATTCAAGACATTGTATCTTAAGTCCCATCATTATGTTCACATATCCTATAGTCTTTTGTAAGTATATAGATAAGAAAAGCAAAATGAGATTGCTCAAACTAATATTGTTGTAGTTAATGTACATCACACAGTGGTAGAAACCACATCAAACAGATTTGTGTCTTCTACTTTTAAAACCAAACCAATGAAATGCTACCCTGCATAATTTTGAAAGTCAGTGAAGCATAGGCTGCTGAGTAACACTGATGTTTCTACCCTTTGAGCTTTTCAGTGTTTATTTTCAAGTCCATAGCAATTGAGTACAGCTATACACTCAGACCTTTCTGCACAAAACCAAAATTTGGATTAGCTTGTTCATGATCTGCAGCAACAGATTTCTTAAATTTTGTTTCGAATCTCAAGAAAACAGATTTTTCTTTGTCTGTTGAATTACATATAGTAAAAACTTCCACTGTTTGTTCATCCAACACCATGAATATTCACTTCAAGATATATTTTTCTGATGTAATGGCACAACATAGGTTAAAATTCTTTTTTTTTTCTCAGCTGTTACTTTCTACTAGTTAAAAAATCCTTATAATGATTCTTTTTTATATAATAGACATAAATTCAGAAAAATAATATTTACCTGAAAACTAATTGCATAATTTATGTTACCTACAGTATTCTTGTCTTACAAATTTCTTCTAAAAAGTCACTTCTATTAATAAACTTGAGAGAAACCACTGCTAAAAAAAATAGAACTATCAGTATCTTGAGGGGGAATTCAGTTATTTGGTTGCTGTCAATTTACACTTGCAAATAGAAAAGAATATATTCCTGTTAAAAAATTTTTGCCAACGTCATAAAAGTCAACTTTCTAAAGGATGGTATATCAGCTGGTTACCATATATTGTATTTATATATTCTCTATTACTTTTAAATTAATCTTTCTCCCCTACCCTTTCCCTTTTTTATGTTCATTTCACATTTGATTTGTTTTTACTTTCACCATGAGGACTACATCTTACCTCACTTCACGTTGTTCCCAAGCTTACCTGGTCTCTTACTGAAGACAGAAAAATTAAAAAGCAGAGAAAATTAAACATTTGGAGTAGATAATAAACTTCATAGCAAAACCCCAAATAACTCCACAAGCAGAGAAGCCAAGTCTGTCCATCTACAGAGCTGTGTCTCCCACATTTCTCTGACACATTAATTTCTTCTCCCTTTTCTCAGAACAACTCTTAACCAGCCTTTCACACACCTTCTCACACCCTGACTCCTGTCTGTCTCCTTTTTTGCATGAGTCAGTGGCAGTGTGTTCTGTGACTGGTTTGAATCCATCAGTTTGTTTGCCAACTACTGCATGTGGCTGCTACCTTTTTCAGGTGATGACACAAGAGTCAGTCTAGATGGGAGCAATTACTTGAAATTTTTTTAATTAATCCTTTGAGTTCCATGACAGAGGGAAAACTTAATGATTTCCTTTCAGTGAGGATTTTTAATTTTGTTATCAAGAAGATGAGAGAGTATGATTGAACAAACCATACTGCTTTAGGAGGACAGGCTAGGAAGAAGAGTCCTCCACTGAGGAAGAATCTTTTGGTTTGTCAGTCAAAAGTAAATTAGCAACAAAAACTTTGTTTCGGCTGAGGCTTTTTGTGTTTGTTTGGTTTTTTTTGGGGGGGAGGGGAGTTTTGTTGTTGTTGTTGTTAGGATTTTTTATTTGTTTGTTTGTTTTTTAAATTCAATGTAAGTTACTTTAGACATTAAAGAGAGTTGCAGAAAGAATGAACTGATGAGGGAATTTGAGACCTTCTGGGGACAAAATCAAAGATAAAGCTTTCTGAATAGTTACTAACAAAAAGGTTTTTGTTAAACGGTATCAAGTGTTCAATAAAAATTAGGTATCAGAAGGATAGGAACAAAAATCTGAATTTATTTGGGAAAGAAAAGACCTAACACAGAGTAAAATGAAGAAGAAAAGAGAAGGCAAAAAACATCTAGCATGGCAGTGATTGCAGTAAAGGCCTGCTGACCCAGAAGCACCTTGTAAATAATAGATCTTTGGAACACTGATAGCCCTTTGCAAATCAACGTGGAAGAAAGTGACACTGAATTAATTAAAGCTCCTCTAAGCAGGACAGCCAAAGCAAAAATTCACTTTTGAATAAAAAGTGTGGTTTAGATGCATTTTCGTCTTACCAGTCGTAGTAAATTAGGTGTAACATAACAAAATAAGGGGCTATGAATAAACATAATTGTTACTAGACACTCAGTAACAGTCAAAACTTAAGCTTGAAGTACAGGAAGCTGAATAGGATTGGAGAGGAAATAAATCAAAGATACTACAGAATTTCTCCCATCTACCTGAAACAAGTGCCGGCAGAAAGAGCTGCCTGACAATTTTATCCAGAAGGGATTACTTCGGGCAGCATTACATGGACAGGAAGAGGCAGAAAAATAGCTACATATGAATTTTTTAACTAAGTCAAGGTTCTTATTGGAAAAAAAATGCTTAAAAATAATTTTCTCATGGTTGGAAGCAAAGACATTTGTTAGATATTGGAAATACAGATCCAGGTCTTTAATTGTATGGTAAGCAAAATCAGATGGAGACACTTATTGAGACAACCTAAAGTCAAATCTGCAAGGATTGTTACTATGGATCCCATTGTCACCATCAAGGAAATTACTCACATCCTGTTTGATAGATTTCATTCCCCTTGGGAGAGCTCCCCTATTGCAAAAGAACTCAATAAATTATTTTATTTCATTATTTAAAAAAAAATGCTCTCTTTACCCAGATAAAAAAATGAATAGGGAAGAATTTTTACATATCTAAGTTTAGATGAGTAAGGGTTGGGGTTCAGGAAAATTGGTTGGCAGCTATTAGACAATTATTGAAAAGTGAAGTAGATTCTATTCCAACATGTGGAAGGATGAGCAATATAAGAGATGTACAGAGATGCAGGCAATGCAGAGAATGCAGACAATGTGACAGAAAAAGGGAGCCATCTCCAGTCTCATCCATACAAAAAGAAATCATTACCAGAACATGATAAATCCTATTGACAGGAATGGTAGATACTGGCTTGTACAAGAGACATTATTGCATGCAAGACAAATTTACCATTTTTAAAAGAGTTTTAACCGTAAGTTCAAATTACTCACACAAATTTTCCAGGGAAGGTCTATAAATATAGCAGCAGCTTGTAACCTTATGTCAGCAAACTCCTAGAAGTCTGCAGGGTACTTCCAGTTGTAAGTTTTTCTTGGCAAAGGCTTAAAAAAAACCAACCACATACTTCTTTAGCATAGTAACTTCTGCTGGTGTGCATTGTAGATCTTAGTTGAATGATACATAAGCTTTTTGGCCTCAGGTTTTTTTGCTTTGATTTTTTTGCTTTGATTTCCATCCCTTCTGATTGTTCATTGCAAGTTTTTAGAGATGTAAAGTGTTGCACGAAATATTTTCTAAGCTTGTGGTTTTATATCTTTTGCCAACATCATAATAAAAATACATTTCTGGGCACAAGTGTTCCTCTAAAATATTTTTTACATCAATTTGAATTACTCATAGATTTCATGGTAGAGTTGAATCTTTCGGTATTGATTACAGTATGGTACATAATTGAGAAGTTTATGGTTTTATTATATTAGCTTAACAATAGGTACCTCTGTTCCAGAATAATCACGGTGGAAAAAGCAAACACAATTGATACACTGAATTAGAGAAAAAGCAAACTAATATGCTATTATATTAACACTTAATGGAAAAAGAAATGCAAATTTCAAACCTCAAGCGAGAAAGTATTGGAGAAGTGAATGCCTTCCAGAGTTCAAGAAATGTCTGGACAACGCTTTCATCACACAGTGTGATTCTTGGGGCTGTTCTGTGCAGGGCCAGGAACTGGACATTGGGTGATCCTTATGGGTCCGTTCCAATTCAGGATATCCTGTGATTCTATGATTCTGCAGGCATGTAGTTAGGTAGACTGCTTGGGCAGGGTTTGTTAAAGTGCCTACTCAGTTTTAGTACTGTCATTCCTGAACTCTAATTTGGTATTGCCTGTCCTTGGCTGATAAAGTTCTGGGAGTAACAGGGTTACCACTGCTATTTCTAACAGGGTTAAAAGTGTTGTTTCACGTGGCCAAATATGGTTTCCCCTCAGCTAAGTGAAATCACTTGCTCTGGGTTGAACAATTTCAGTTCCTAACACACTGGAATGTATACAGGCCTGTAACCTGTCATATTACTATCCTCCTAACACACTAAATTTCATATTGTTTAGATTGCTGAAAATAAACTGGAAACCACATAGCCTTTCCAGTTAATAAAGTTTCAGGTAATTTTTCAGCATGCAGTTTAGTAGAGAAATTATGAATATGAGTGAGACTTCAAGAATTACCCAATTACTCCACGCCATTTAAAAAATCCATGTATAAGACATGCAGAAAAGTGATAATCTGAGGTATAAATTGAATTAGGTGTTAATGAAGTCTGATGGATTTTGACATTCTGCCATTCTGATGCCTTCAAAAGAAGCAGTACTTCTAGCTGTATGATTCCTCCTATAAAATGGTGGATGTTTTAGGCAGAAATCATGAGAAAACTCTGGAAGAAATACAAGCACTGAAACCAAGGGGAATACTTTCTTTCAACATAACCATTAGTCAGATCAACAAAAATAGCTATGTTATCCTTTTCTTTCTTTAGTAACATGGTAGCAGATATTCACAAAAAGAGGCAATAGAAATGTAGCTGCAGTATAACAGCCAGGTTGAACAAAAGGAACAACTATTTCTTATTATTTTAACGTTTCCCAGTCACCCTTTGATTATCAGAAAATGGAGATGACTTTCCGTTTCTTTGTAGCTTATGGAATGTTTAGGTCTTCATTTCTTTGGTAGAGCTGTACTGAATTTTCAATGTTAAGAATTCATGTCACGGTTGTAAATGTGTATGAGCCATAAAGAGAACTTTTAACTTACAGTAAGCACCATTAGAACACTTAAAGTATCATATTGTTGGTGTTTATAGTCAACACCATCAAGTAGAAAAATTTAAACAAGGAAAATAAAATGGAACAACTTAAAAGGAAATTAACCGCTGACTGTGTTTTGCAGTCTCTACAAGTACTCCTGGGTATTTTCAGTAACAAGAATATGACCAATCCAATGGTTTACTCAGTTTACTGAAAAAGTCTTCATTTGTCACAAAAGGGTAAGTCTATCTTCTCAAGACTGATCCTGCTTTTTGTGCTTTGGTGTTGGAAATGAACCTCTATATTCTTATGTTTTTTTCATATTTCCCTATTTTCCTTAGCCATTGAATTATAGTGGCACAAATACATTAACAAAAAGCATTTTAGTAAGAAAATATATACTCTTTGTACAGACTGTATATTGCAGTTGTTATAGGCTCTGTAACTTAATTACTCTAATGTTATATGATTATCCCTTATGCATCAGCCTCCTGTCTTTTGCTGTTTTCCCTGTAGATAATCCAGCTGGTGTGTGTAAGTAGAATGCATCAGCAATAAAAATTGAGAAAGGAAATTACAGTATTTATACTAAGTATGGGTATAGTAAGCCTATCTTCCACCTTCCTTTCATTTCAGACTTCAAATTCCCTTTTTCCTCTGCTACATTCCACAAAATACTCTATCCCGCTTGTAATTTCTGACTCCTGGCAAACTCATCCCTCACAACTCTCTCGGTCACAACTCTGTCAGGTGACAGTACACAAAATTCAAGAACACCTTTTTTGCTCCATGATAATTTTTTACCATGTTCACATGCAACACAAGGGCAGTAACTTCTGCAGTTTAATAGGAAAATTTGTAACAAACAGGAGGTAGTTTGACCATACACAATCGAACACCTTTCACTAGTGCAGTAAAATTTAACACCCAGTATCCAAAGACATAAGGCATATAATAATAAGCAATTGCCAAAAAAATATACATTTTAGAAAGTACACTAAACATCTATATTTAAAGTTGTATTTCTGCACAGGTTACTCTCTTTGCAATATTTTTTTTCCTTTAAAATCTGATGGCTTTCACAGACCTAACACCTTAACTGTGTGCTAGAGTAGGACCGTAACGCTTTCTGTTAATGAATTGTATTGAATGCTCAGAGGAAGAATGGAACATTGTCTGTATAATTGTGCATTGAATCTTGGAAAAGCTTCATTAAAGCACTTAATATTCTTTTGAAACCATGCAGTCAGTTTTTTCTCTGTATGTCAATTAATCTGTGGACTTCAAATAAGAAATTAAGTTTTTCACTGGCATGCAATGGAATAGATACTATTAAAAAAAATTTAAGTCTTTGTCAAACCATTTCTTTCTGGTTGTAGTATACCACACAACGGTTGAAATGAAATTAATTTATTTGAAAATGTCCCTTATAGGAATTCAAATAGCTCCACTGTATCAACCCATGCCAAAGTACTCTAGATTAAGACTTTTTGGGAAAGAGACTAAAACATGAGGAGAGGGGGAGTGAGGGACAATCTGTGTCTTAAAAGTATTAACAGTCCATATGCCTCTTTCATTGCTTTGGAGGGTAAAAAACCCACTCAGAAAGGCATAGCTGTGACAGCATTCTAGCTGTGCCTGGAGTAAATTTTTCCTCCTTGCGAACAAGATATTCACACCCCAGCAAAGGGAAAATAAAATATAAACATTAGTAGATGTTGAAGAGAAACTTGTGGGGATGGCAGCTCTTAGGACAAGCTAAATATATACCAAAAAAGTGCAGTTAAATATCCAATTTGGAGTTGTTACATCTAATACATGATGCTTGAAAATTTTCTTAGGATTCAAAGCAACAAACAAAACTCCCTGTTGTCTATTTGTATTATGTTAAAGCAATAACATGCTTGTAGATGCATGCTATTTGCAAGAGACATTTTAGTTCTGCTTTTAAAGAAATTCCACAAAAGATTATCAAAAATATTGTGGAGAGCACAAAGAAGATGTCTTACTACAAGAAAGTCTGTTTTTTTGTAACCTCTGTTGCCTGCAAATCTCTACTATTCACTTAAAAAAAAATTCAGAAATATTCCACAACTTTATCTAATCACAATGTTGTCTTCCTTAAAGTCCTAGTGCTGTGAATGAATGAATACCAGAGTATTTTAGCTAGTAATAACAAAAAACCCAAACCAAAACAAAAAAACCACCCCAAATTTTAAATTCATTATTAAGGAATTAAAAAATTGAAAAAAGAAATAATCAGAGTTATAAATTTAATATTAGCCAAATTCGCTGGCATTGCAGTGATTAAGGAAACATTTTAAAAACCGTAACCACAACATTTATTTGTTGAAGTCCTTAGCTGAAGATACCTGCACTACATTTTTCAGTGAGTACCAAAACATTAAGCCTATATTTCAGAATATTCACCCAGAATAAAATTTGATTTGAAATATTTGCAAAATACTGAAAATTTGATTCTATAAGTTATTGAAACAGGAAGCAAATGTACCATATTATCCTTATATCCACTTACAGTTGATTTCACACATAAAAAATTATGTAAATAATTGCAGTGAATAGATTTTAACATGTTTATAAGGTAGTTTTGCCCTTATGATTTGGAGAAAAGAGAAATAAAAAAATAACCAATCAGAAAAAAAACCCCAAAAAAGCAAAGGGAAAAAGAAAACTCCCCACCCCCCTCAAATTGCAAATAACAAGCATTTTAGTAGAACCAATATGTTCCATGAACAAACAAAAAGCAGTAAAGAAAGCTCCATTTTGTGAACCAGTTGCCTGCTCTAAATAGGTCAGGCAGATATGGTCACAAGTCCCAGCAGCTGTTCCTTACCACTTGAATGCAGAACATAATATTCTCAATCTAGACATAAATGATGGCTGACTTTGGAACCATAGCAATCAAGATAGACTTTCACATATGTGCAGTGCTTATCAGTGCCATTTCAAAAATTCAGTGCCTGTGCCAATCCATGCTTGAATGTCGGCAGTCATTAGTAGGGCTAATGATTAGGTATAAAGGTACCAGTGGATAACTGTGGACCCCTTTAGCTGAAGCAAAGCTGGGTTCTCATTCTGCATGTTAAAGATTTTTACTTGGTGAAAGGGAAAGTTTTCTCAACACTTTTCAACCATTATCTATTAGAAGCTTAAAGTGCAAGTATTTTGTTCCTTTCCCATTCTTTACCCTTCATTCTCAGTATGCCACGCTGTTACTGGCAAACATAAAATAGGCTGAAAAAGAAATTTTGTGTTTAATAAGAATGAAGAGTTGAGGAGAAGCTATGATGAAAACAAAGTACTCGAGCAACAAGCTTTTCAGAAAGCCAATTACTATGATAGATAACCCTGATATTTAATTATAGAATAATACATAAATACTGCTTTCATTTTTTACTGTAGTTCACTCTCTACGTCCATGTGGAGATTTCTGAACACTATTAATCCCAAAGTCATGTCAATATAATGGATAGATCTATTAATTATCACTTAAACAAAATTAGCTAGGCTTGAGCAGACCAGCATTTTGTCAAGGGATTGGCCTGAATCACATTAGACTGAAGATGTAGGTTTCTGTTCTGTATTTAAGATTATTGCTCATAACCAGTCTGCCCTGCTGAACTGCAATTCAGATTTTTTTATATGCCCTCAAGAAAAGATGTATGTTTTCCAAGGGTCACTGCTGTTGTTGTTAAGTCACAGCAGACAAGAAAAATGTTGCATTAGCTATTAAACAGACATGCTGATTTGTGTTGACATCACTGTGTAGTTATAAAATACATATATATAGGCAAATTTTATTCTTATGAAAACAAAGAAGGCCAACCATAACAGGCATTCAACTGGATATAGAAAATTCAAAGTTGCACAGTGCTTGTACAAAGCTGTTTGGTAGAAGTTAATTTTAGTTGATTGTCCTTCAAATTGTTGCATTATCAACTAAGACCAAGCAACTTTATTTCCAGGGCAAGAAAAAAGGCTAGTAGCATATGTCAATATATTTTAAATATTTGCTTGTAAATTAAAGCTACAGATTATATAATCAGATCTGTAGAAACAAAAAGAGTGAGAGATGTCTTCCTGTACTATGCTCCAAACTCCACTTATGTTTTCTCTATTCTTTATGTGTCGATGCAGTACTACTGAAACCCAGAAATCTCTGACCCCAGAGGTTCAGGTAAGGAGAATCAGCACATGATTCAGCAGTTTTGATGGCATATACTCAATAAAAAACTGAACTAATGACTTTATATTATAAATCTCCTTAAACATATTGTCTTCAGTATTGCTCCTTAAGAGAGAGAAAATTCTCTCAGTAGTGCTGCACAGATTCTTTCCTTATGAACGAAGTATGAAATGAACCTTAAATGAACCCCAGCTACTCCTTGCCCAGGAATGACATGAAAATAGTAATCTTCCTCTGGATGAAAGAGTGAACTCAGCACTTGAAGAACCCAGAAGTGTGCAAACATTAATTCTCATCATTGTCTTATTATTATTTCCATTATTGTTTTTTGAGACAGCTAAGATACAATATCAAGATATGTCATTACATTAATTTATGAATGTTCACATATGTTCCTGTCAGTGTCTAGCACTGTTTTACAGGACTTACAATGATACAATGAAGCTAAACTTATTTCACAAGAAGATAATTAGCTCATGAATTTATCAAGAGATATCAAGAGATAATTAACTCTTGAATTTAATTTGAGTGTTTTTTATGAGAAAATATACCTCACAGATATCATGCCTTTACTTACTACTTGCTTAATGATGACTTTTAAAATAAGAATTGAAAGCAGTGTCAGATAGCAGTGAAGAGTCAGCATGTTGCAATAATAGGAAAGTGTTTTTTAAAATCTATCTCCTCCTTTACTCCATGTTTAGGATTTTTGTTCTACATCTTTCCTCCTTCACCCCTCCTTCCTGCTTCTCCTGCCCCACTTCCTTTCTAATTCCCTGCTTGTTTTTGGATTTGTTACTGAAGGCTGAAATAAATTCTTATTACCTAGACAAGAGCATTTCTCTGGGCCTGAAGTGTAAGCACTGCTAAAAAGATTTGAAGCATGCAGGGAGAAAAAACTATCTTCCAGATCATTGTACCAGTCAGAAATCAATAGATACACATACATTTTTGCTATTTTTTGAATCCACTTGTACATTTGAAATCTGTGACTATTTGCAGCATTTACAGAAGTCCAGGCTAATTACCGTAGAAAGGAATTGAAATATCTGGCAATGATACAATGAATCACACTTGAATTTTTCAGGGGTGTGAAACATGACTTCAATGATTTTGGACATACTTATAGCCTCAGATGAAAGAAAAGAAATGGTCAAGAAGTGAATATGCAAAGCTATATGGAAAAAGTTCCCTTTTTTTTACGTGCCAGTATTGTTGCCCATTTAGACTTTGGCTTTCCAGAACCATAAGCAAAGCTGGAAAGGTTGTGCTGACATCCATTAATTCTGGACAGAATTCTAGTGTAATTTTTCTCCTTTCTGCAAACCAGTGAGGAATTTAGCAAGTATTAGGAAACAATGCATTCAATCAAAATTGGCTAACAAATGGATATCATCATTCATTACTTCTTTACTTTAATGGGAGATGTAGAGAGGTTCTCCTTTTTTTTATTATTTGTATTTTTTATTTAAATTTTCTAATTGATCTTAAAAAAAGGTAAACACTGATAACATAATTCTTACACAGCTTCACTATGCTTCTGCATGTTTTATACAGGTAATACAAAAATAAATTAAAAAATAAAGGAGAATTTCTGTTTGCATATAGCATCCAAGCACTAGAGGAGTTACTTCTTTGCGTTTAAAAAAATAAATTAGAAAAAGAAAAGGTTGAAAAGGAATGTAGTGAAAAAGGGTTCTACTCTACATATATGTACAAAAATGCCACAGTGCATTCACAGAAAACATGGAAAAAACTCATCTGAATCAGCTTTTTACAGAGAGATATTTGAAACCCTGGTGTCAGAAAGTCTGTCAAGCCTGAAAAGAGAGTAGGAGTATCAACAGTATCCTGTCTGAAAGAACGTATAAAGACACACTAATATGTGGTAACATGCTCAGAAGCCAACCTTAGGATAATCATATACTAGTAAGCAATATCTCATATAATCAAAACATAATTACTAATTTCACCTGCTGTATGACTATGACAGTAAGTAGAATTAAGAGAACAAAACACATCTATGAAAAGATCAGGAAATGCTGTAAATTTTACATCACCAAGACTAGATTTACTTTGCAAGAATGAGCCACAGAAAAGCACCAATGCAAAAAAAGCCCAACAAAACAAGATGTGTTTAACACAATATAGTGACAGCTTATGCATTCACTGAGAGAGAAAAATATTCCCATCTTTCAAAATGTTATTCAATCATGGTGTTCGAAAAGAGAGGGCTTGCAACAAGCTTAAAATGGAAGCACAATTTTATTATCACTTTACTCTGCTGAATAAGTGATTGCACAGGAGGAAACCACAAGAGGAGGTAACAGTGTGGGAAATGATGAATGCTAAGCTGCTTTGTTATTAAAATAAAAACATTTATAGAAACAAATTCTGGTCAGGTCTGTCTCTGAGACTTTGACTTTTTTTTTTTTTTGTAGTCACTTTTTTGTTTGTTTGTTTGTTTTGGGGGGGGAATTTTGTGTGTGTGTGTGTGTGTTTGAGTGTTAGTTGTTTGTTAGGAGTTTTTTATTAACTGTAGCTTCACATTGCAAATCATGGAAAGACTCCAAGGTGTCAAACAGATAAGTGCCATGAATGTTTGGAGTTACACTGCCCATTTTTACAAGAAGACAGAAGGCCCTAGTATTTCTAAGCAGAGAGAATTCAAAAATCAGCAGCACAATCAAAAGATGTCGGGAAAAAATATAGAAATACTCAATCTAATTAGAATCACAAAACTAGTTTTCTATTCCCTCAAACTGTAAGTAGTCAGGTGCAACAGGAAAAATAGTTCTTTAAATATGTCAGAATATTGTATTGCTTTTTTAAATTTCATTTATCAATTAAATTTTTAAAGAGGATGATGATATTTCATTATGAGAGAATATAAACATTATGATATTAATAACAACATAAATCAGTATTCTGGCCCTTCAGTCTAGCTATTTAAATAAGTTTTTAACTAAGAAAATTATAGCACCCTGAAGAAGTGCTAAGACTTTCCCCTGATTTAGGAAGGTTAACATTGCAACTAACTCTATGTCAGTGAGTCTGACAATTCCTATGAAGCCTGGGTAGAAAGGCAGAGGAAAGAAGCATGATAGAACCTTGTCTCTGGATCCAATTGATGACTTCACAGAATAAGAATATTTAAAAGTTAAACTTGAAGCAGTGAAAAGAAGTTTGCCATATAAATGTGATACTACCCATGGGGAAAGAAATGCAAACACTGTAATTAATTTACCTAGCATTTTTTCAGCATATCACTATAAAAGCCAGTGTGCTGGGTTCAGCTGGAGTAAATTTCTTTCACAGTGGCTGGTATAGGGCTGTGTTTTGGATTTGTGCCGAACATAGGGTTGATAATACAGAGATGTTTTTGTTATTGCTGAGCAGGTCCTACACAGAACTAAGGCCTGTTCTGGTATTTGTATTTCCGTGCTGGCACAGGACTTGGGAGTGCCTGGGAGGTTGGGAGGAGACACAGCCAGGACAGGTGACCCCAGCTGACCAAAGGGATATTCCAGACCATCTGACATCATGGTCAGTACATAAAGTGGTGACTTAATTCCTTCTTCAGCTTTGCTTGTGTGTTCAACCTGCTTTCCCTATCAAACTGTCCTTATCTGAACCCACACTTTTTCTGGCTTTACCCTTCCAATTTGCTCCCTGATCCCACTGATGGGGGAATGACCAAGGGTCGTGCAGGGCTTGGCTGCTGGCTGGGATTATACCATAACACATAGCTTTACAGAAATTGCTAGCATGGGAACTGTCTGGTACTTAAGAGCATTTCAGCATTTGGCACATAGGCTCTCATGTGATTGTAAGGTGAAATAAAGCTTGGTAAATTGAAGACCTCATCAGTGTATGAGCGTGACAGACATAACCAAATCAGTGTTCAACAATAGTCCTTCAGAGCATGAGAAAAATGGGTAGCTATTCCTGCACGAGAAACAACTCTATTTGCTCCTTGTAGCAATGATATACTGGTCTTCTATTACGGTTTAAATTCCCATGATAAGTTTTACTGCTGATCTTTCTAATACAATTCTCCTGCTGCAACAATTACATAGTTCACATGTTTCAAAAGAAGATGAATGTAAGTTACTGACTGCAATTAGAAATAATCAGCCCCCACAGAAAATTAGTTTCTATGCCAGTGAAAGGTGGCTTTAGTCCCAGACACAAAGCGTATGCAAAAAGATAAGAGAGAAAAGAAGACAAACTCATACAGAATATCAGAATAAATATTTCCTACCAGGATGCTCACATTACCTGAGGGCTCAGCTCACTTTAAGCCAAGACAGATGCTATTCCTTGAACTCTCCCAGTGCATTCCCAAGTTGTTGTGTTTGCCAGCAACAGTATTCATGCATCCAAACAAAGAGATTTGATGATTAATCTGACTGAAAGGTCTTGTTTTTTTTTTTCATCAGCTTAGTTTATGACCAAATCAATTTCCTACCAAGCTCACCCAGCAACTGCATTAGCTCCTTTTAATGGCAACATACAATTATGCCAGCATAAAGTAACTGCAGAGCCTCTGAGGACTAATCTCTCTTTATAACTGAGGAAAAGCAGCACCAGTGAAGAGCTGACATCTCTCTGTTGGCTACGATAATGGAAAATAGCCCAAGCTTCTAAAATGGATGTCCACTTATGGACTGCATGAATGAGTCTCTCACACTATATGAACACCTCTCCCTCTTTTTTGGACCTCAAATGGTTTACTTTAAAAGATGTGAGCACTGATCACACCACTATTTCATTGAAAAGTGTATCTCCACTTATCAAAGAAAAATAAATGCCTTCCACTTTATCTATGTGGGATGTTATTTTAGAATTATACTAATTAGTGAACAATACAAAGTTTACAGCTCTTCATTACCCTATTTAGAGTCTAAAAATATGTCCTCAACAACGAAATTTTAATTGTGGTATGAGGATGACTTTAAGAGATGCCTGTTTCTTCTCTCCTAACAAATTCTTTCAAAAAAACCCTGGCATCGATTTTCCCAGTTTATCTTGTGTTTAGAAGGCTAAGTTAAGCAGATTTAATTTTTTTTTCCTCTGAAAAAATATGCAGCCATTTCTTGGGCTGCTTCAAAGAATTTTTAGATTATTTTATGGGTCTTTCTTTACTTTGTAAACAAAGATAATTCTTCCAATCTTTCTTCCTTCCTTGACCTACAATTTTCTAGAACGACTAGGCCTTCTAGAGCTAAGTCCATGTATGTAGAACATTTTGGCCCTTTTTCATATTTTCCAAATCTTTTAACAGTTGTGCTAAACTTCTTTTACACAGAGAGTGCATTGTTCTGTACTTGTGAAAAACAGGAAAGGCAAATAACACAACATCCTCACATATAAATTTTTAATCCATCAGCATTAGACCCTTTAATTAGTCTATCACAGGACTACCTTGATCTAGGTTAACAGTTTTGTACTAATGAGATCCTGCAGATCTCACCCCAGACTGGTTTAAGCAATACACAAACATGTGCACAGAAAACAATCCATTTCAACCTGACATGAAAAACCTCTGAAGAAAAAGAAATAAGCAATAGTTTAAATATGTGAGCAAATATTTTTTATTCAGAGAATCATTATGACTAGGACAAAACTACTGTTAGCCTATATCCTGACTGCAGAAAGTAATTTAATCAGTCAACCCTTATTTTAAAATTATTATTAAATACTGAGATATTTTCAAGTGTGAAAATTCCCAAGTACAATAAAGCTTGTAACTTTTTTTAAAATATTTTTTGTGTAAGGTTAAAGAATAGAGCAGAAAACAGAAGTTAAATTTGGAAGAGAAGTAAAATTTTTTCTTTGCAACCATAACAGTAATTTCTCCTTTGTCAGGATCTAAGCAGAACCTTCAAGCAGGACTCCTGGGAAAAAAAAAAAAAAAAAGAAGAAAAAAAAAGAGAGAGAGAAAAGAAAGAAGGAAAGCAACGTAAAATAGAGGTACATTCGTTTTTAAATAGCTAACAAAATTAATAGTCAGTGACACTACATCACGTCATGTCATGCGTTCAGCTTCTACACCTAGGAAGATCCTTCTTTCTGGAAGGAAATGGAATAACTGGTTACCCAGGGCATGGAGAAAGCTGAGTTACTAATTTTTTTTGCATTAACCTTCACCAGCAAATGCTCCAGCCACACCACCCAAGTCACAGAAGACAAGGACAGGGACTGAGAGAGTGAAGAACCTCCTCCTTTGGAAATCAGATTCCAGACCATCTAAGGAACCTGAAATTCATGGAAGCTGCTAAGATGCATCCACAGGTCCTAAGGGCACCTCAGGCTAAGGCACTATTCATTATTACTGAGCAGTTTTGGCAGTCTGGTGAAGATTCCACAATCTGGAATAGGAGAAACACAACCTTCATGGTTAAAAAGAAAGCCCTGGGAAACTAAAGGCTGGTCGGTCTTTCCTTGGTGCCCGGCAAGAGCATAGAATAATTTAGATTTCAAAAAGTTTGAAAATGATGGAGTCCCCCTGTTTAACTAGCATCACTCACTTCACCAATAAACCATATCCTCAAGTGTCATATCCACATCCATTCTGAACACTTCCAGGGATGCTGATTCCACCACTTCCTTGGGTAGTCTGTTCCAGTGCCCGATCACTTTTACAGCAAAGAGATTTTTCCTAATATCTAACAACCTGAGGCCATTTCCTCTCTTCCTGTCACCTCTGAGTTGGGAGAATGACCCCCACCTCATAACAGCATCCTTTCAGTTATTGTAGATAGCAATGAAGTCCTCCTGAGCCTCCTCTTCTGGCTAAACCCCAAATTCCTCAGCTGCACCTCATGAGACTTTTGATCATGGATCAGATCCTCCTGAAAACTGTGCTAAGATACATAGAAATAATTATGGTAGTGATTGGTGACAGCCAAAACAGTTTCACTAATGGCAAATCCTTTAGGTTGGAAGACACCTGTATGATCACCACGACCAACTGCTTACCCAATAGTGCCAAGTCCACTTCTAAACCATGTTGCTGAATGCCATATCCACACATCTTTTAAATAACTCCAGGAATGGTGAGTCATAGCCTGTTCCAATGCTTTAGAATACTTTCCATGAATAAATTTCTCCTAATGTATTTGTCATGCTTGAAAAACACCGTGTCCTTCTTTGACAGGGTCATAGAGAAATTGTTGTCATGTACCTGGACTTGCAGAAAGCATTTGATGCTGCCCCGTGCACAAAGCCCTTGTCTCTAAATTGGAGAGGCATGGATTTGATTGGTGGATGACTCAGAGCAGAAGGATTTATCTGTACAGTCACATCTAAAAAGTTATGGTTCAATATCAGGTGGAGGCCACTGACAAATCACATTTCTGGGAGTCATTACTGGGACTAGCTCTGCCCAATACCTTTGTCAGAGACATGGCCTGTTGGACAGAACCCACCATCAATAAATTTGTAGATAATACCAAGCTGCATGGTGCAGTCAAAAACCTTGAAGGAAGCAATTCTAATGGGAGAGACCTTGACAGGTTTGAGAGGTCCCCTGTGCAAATCTCACGAACTTCGAGGACAAGAGGTCCCACACCTGGGTAAGGGCAATCTCAAGCCCAAATCAGGTTGTCAGGAGAATGGATTGAAAAATGAGTTGAGAAATGGATCCCTGAAAAGGACTCAGCAATACTGGTGGTGGAGAAGCTCAATCAAGTGCTTCCACAACCCAGAAGGCCAAATGCATCCTGGTCTGCATCAACAGAAATGTGACCAGAGGGTTGAGGGTGGTAACTCTCCTTTTCTGCTCTGCTTCCTTGAGACCCCACTTCTACACACTCAGCCCTGGAGCTCCCTACATAAGAAGGACTTCGACCCACTGAAGCAAGTCCAGAGAAGAGCTCAGAGATATCTGGAGGCCTGGAGCACTTCCCCATATTTTTCCCCTATGAAAACAGGTTGAGACAGATGGAGACCTGGAGCACATCTCAAATGAAAACAGGCAGACAGAGATGGGGTTGTTGGAGATGAGAAGAGGGTTGATGGAGAAGAGAAGGCTTCAGGGAGACCTTTGAGCCACTCTCCAGTACCCAAAGGGAGCCTGCAAGAAATCTGAAGAGCGACTTTTACAAGGGGACATAGCGATAGAATAAGGGAATAGCTTTGAACTGAAATAGAGTAGGTTTAAAATAAATATAAGACAGAAATTTTTGACTGTGAGGGTGGTGGAACAGGTGGGCAGGTTAACCAGAGAGCTTGTGGATGACTTATCCCGGCAAGTGTTCAAGGCTAAGCAGGATGTCAATCTAAATAATCTGGTCTCTGTCCATGGCAGGTGAGTTGGAACTAGATGATCTTTTAAAATTCCTTCCAACCCAAAACATTCTATGATTCACCCAGTTTAAGACATTATGGAATGGAAAAAGTTTAACTGAGTCTTAGCTGATTACTAATTACTGACACATAGATTTGAGAAATCCCAGCTGATCCTTTATAGTAGATTAAAGAACATATACTGTATGTTAGAATGTATTCCAAGTAGTGTTTTAGAATATGACATGGCATTTACTGAACACCGAACACTGTGTCTGTTACCCTTTTACATATATTTAAGCACCACAAGTATGGGAAACCTTCGGCATACTCAGAAGAAGAACTAGAAGAACTAGTCTAAACAGCAGAATGACATGGCTAAGGGCGCAGATAAAGAGAAGAACACAGACACTAAGGTGGTATGTTCCCTTGAAAACGTGCCAAGAGGGCCAAAGCACACACGGGAGAGATAAAGGTGAAGAGGTGAACGTCAGGAGACCACCACGACGGCCTGGAGACCACCACCACTAAGGCCTGAGCATGCCCAGAAGGGCGTGGAGTTAATTACCATACCAAGGGAGGACAGGCGGGGTCAGGGAATGAATATGTATGAAGGGGGACCATAGAATGTCATGCATATGTAAGACCTCAGGGAATAATAAGGGGGGCAAGTTCCCTGGTGGGTATGCGTGTCTTTTGTGAAATTATTCCCCACGCATCTCGACGTTGATAAATACATACCGCTCTAACAACTGTTATTAGTTGTGGAGTTCTTTCTGCAGCATTTCAATTACCTTATGAGAACTTTGAGAAATATGCAGAAGTGAATAGTTTCTGATTCACTGCAGAAAGGCCCACTTTAGCTGTTTTCAGAAACAGCAGGAGAAAAAACAGACAGCACTTGAAGAAATGGAAAAAAAATTCTGTGTTTCTATCTGAAGCTATTGGAGCCATACATATTCCCTTACACAGTGTGTTGTCCCTTAAAATCACACATTACACATTCACTTGTGAAAGTAACTGACATAGTTCATAATTCACAGTTAGATGACTATTTCCATTGATGACGTCAACTGAATAACACCTTGTTCCACAGATAGTACTACTGCAGAAAGTCAGATTACCCATTTAGTGTGAAAAAGGGCATTGGAATATCTCACTTATTAGCTGCAAAAATTCCACATAATTTTACTTCATATTGATTTCATTTAGTAATTCTGTGCACAAAATTAAAAGGTAAGCAGAAAATCTCTATATCTTTCGAATGCATCATAAGTATTGCAGTTTAAGATCTATATTTGGGTGATTTGTTACACAGAGGTCTATAGACAGTCTCTATGGAATAAAAACAGTACTAACAAAAATACATTCTATTAGAAAAATCCCTGAAAGATGAAGATTTGAACTTATTCCTAAAAGAATATGAAATTCAGCTTAAATATTTACCTCAATTCATAAGGCATTTATATTTTGAAACAATTTTGTGAAATACAAAACATCATGCCATCATTGTTCAGAAGTTTCCCTACTAAGGGTCACATAGACAAGAGCAACAGTATGATTGAGCAAGAGTTATTCATCACACAACTAAAAGAACCTGAATGCAATAATTTTCAGATGTATATGAAAGCCATTATGCAACTATGACAGATTGTAAAATTACCTGCAAATACACTGAGCAGCTTCTCTATAAACATGATCTTTCAGGAAATACATATTCAGACATTAGATAACTTGAAGTAATAACCATTATTAACAAAATTCTGCTTTCTAAAAAATTCATTAATTTACATGAAAGCTTTAAGGCATGTAGAGGCTTTCCTAGTATTTTCTCCTGAAAGAAACTGGTTTACATTGGCATTGAAAGATTATCAAATAAAATAAAAATTTTAAAAACTTTTAACAGTTTTTAAATGCATGCTCATTCTTTAAATTTTCTTCACAACATAATGATTTTTAGCATCCCTTGTATTGCAATGTTAGACTGACTTTTTTTTCAAATCATGTCTATCACTGAAGCAACACCAATGAATAAATAATGGTTATTTCTCACTGAGAAACACAAGATATTTCAAGTAAAATAAAAATTTCAAGAAAAATAAAAAAATAAAATCCAAACTGTTTTCTTCATATATGCGAATAACAGTAGGAGTTCCATATCATTTATAACAAGACTACTTGCAAAATAGGTGAAGTAGGCATGGTGCTGTTTCATCTCAGAAAGTGTATCAGGAATTTGCTTTATTTTGAGCATCATCCTGACACTGTGAACCAGTACCCTAGGGATGAATGCACTCTTTTTAAACACAGCTTTAGAAATTCTATCACTAAACATTGTTTGATATGCAGCCACTTATAAAATATATATGGCATCAAAAAGATTGCAGTAGCTGAGCAGAAGGAAAATGTATGCACAATTAAGAAGAAAATACTGTCTTCACTGTTACATATTGCAACAATACAATTTGAGATGCTAAATAGTTCGCTTACAATTCCTTGGAACCAGATTCACTATAAATCCCAACTTTTTAATATTCTGTTTGGTCTCCAGGTTTAATCTGCTCTCTTCTACAAATTCACCTTTTCCTGTCCCCATTAAAAGCAGTGTCATTCAACAGTCATCTACATTTCATTTTTCTCTTCGTGAAAACTGGCTCTGGAAACTTAACAAGTATTTATTCATAGACACTAAGCTCAAAGTTTTGTGATAAATGGTTTGTAATCAGAATGGTTGCCATTATTCTGATGACTATAAAAACAGATTGAGAGATGTCAGTGGAGCCAACACATCCTTGTATAGATTATTTTCAACTCTTTTTTTTTAAAGAAAAAAAATGAACAGCACCCTTTTTTAATAAAATACACTAGAAACCTATGTAACATATTAATCACTTACTTTTAAAAGAGGAAACACACCTTTATTTCCTCTGCACTCTAATAGAGCTGACAACACAGCTTTTCTTTTATATATTTTAATGTGTCAGTGTGATGACTGATGAGAGAACAGAGCTTGTGGTAGATAAGGAGATTCATCAAGGAAGAAACTAGAGAAATTAAAAGAAATTTAAAACTCAGTAAATACACATGAAGTTGATGTAAACTGCTGTAAAGGTAAAAATCAAGCTACCTGAAAAATAAAAACACCCCAGAAGTAAACAGCCTTTTTCTGCAATTATTGTCATAGAAGAACCACTTCAGTACTTGAAAATTTACTTTGCCTAAGGTCCCTTTTCATGCATGTCCTTACTGTGGACTGTCAGAGTAGGAGCCGATAATACTTGTACCTCCAAAGACCACAGAATGAACAGTTTAATTGTTTAGATATATTGGATGGTTGCTTAGAAATGCACATTGTACACAAGAAATGGTATGAAAATTCTTCTATTCCATAGATGAAGGGCATGAATATGCATTAAAATAATGACAAAAAAACCAGCGAAAACTAACACAGGAGGCCAGAAAGCAAACTCAGATATCTCCAATAAATTGCTTTGACAGCAAGAGTCAGACACATAAAATCATACATCAAACTTTAAAATATTTTACAAAGCATACCCTGTTCCATTAAGAGAACAGAAATTACAAATATAACATAGAGCCCTAAACTCCTATTTTTTTTTGTGTTTCTGGAAATTTAATGAAATTGCAGGCATATAAAATCATTAAGGACCTGTGTATTTCTACACTCACAGATTCTCCAAACCCATGGCCTTGCCAGTAGTGTCTTACACATCCCATATTTCATGTACTCATTTATGTGGCACAACTCAAATTTTCCGACTACAGAGAATATGACAGGCAAAAAGCAGTGAGTCATTCTTTTAAAAGCCCATAGGATTTTTGGAGGATTATTTATTCAACAAAATTTTCTTGTAAGAGTTTAGTTCAATTATGTGCACATTCTTTTAAAATATTGGGGGTTTTTTTAAATGATACAGAAGAACTAAAAATTACCACTTTTGACCAGTTTAAATTTGCAATTAATTAAGTAAATTTTTTTATCATCCTCTGTTAAATTCAAGTTGTCAAGATAAATGAAGACCCCAATAGCCTTTGAATCAAAGATAAGATGCATATTCCCTTTCTATACACTTAAGGATTCACTGCTTGTTCAGAAAAAAGGTGGGATGAAGAAGAAATTCTGAAGTACTTTGTGAAAGTCTAAGTCTATATGTTGCTTTCAGATAAATATTTGTCAGAATTTTGCTCTCCAAGTTTATCTTGGGGTTTTTTTCCAGTTAGATAGCAATATTACCTTTATATTCTTATCCCCTTCATGGAATCTACTGATGGAATTGCTCCTGTAGTAAACTTCTGATTAATCAAAACCACAGAAAAGTTTAAGGGGAGATGAAGTTCCTTGGAAATGTAAATTCTTATGCCTGCAGCTGAAACAAAAAGTGTTGGATCAGCTGGCAGTCCCAGCTCAATTAGGTTACTGAGGTAAAAACTGAACAGAAGCTTAACAGAAGAGTTTTTAAAACCTGAAGAAGAATATAAGCAAAAGGAGAAGAGCATAACCCCAGCTTTATTGTGTATCAATGAGCTAAAGACAACATCATGTAACATGGGGACACTCCTCAGCTCTTTCAAATAGTCATGAGTACAAAACCCAGGGAATAAGGAGCATTCTATTCTCAAGATGATCTGTCTAATCATCACAAAAACTGGCAAAGTAGTGAAGTTATCAGACTCTGAGGGAGAAAAGTTAAATCTCTTACTGAAAGTAGGCAAGAGCTCATGGGTTAGTACTAACTGAAAAGCATGGCTAACCCAGGAGAGATCACATTTCCCCATACAAAAATACTTGACACCAGACAAATAATTTGTTCCTTCTCCAAAGATCCTTCTTCATTATTATATAGAATTACTTTTAGAGTGATTCAGAGGTTGATGCACAATGAATCCTCAGCCTTGAGAACAAAGACTCTCACAACAACCTTCCATTCAAGACAAAAAAACTCCAAAACACTTCATGTTTTTAGCAGGAATGAGTCTGCAGTGGTTTGCAAATTACCACTCAGTAAAATATCTGACTTCTCACAAGATAAGATCATGATTTTGTTAAAAACATGGAACATGCAAGGTTATTGTCATATGCAACTTTGTATAAGAAAATCTAACTGCAGGTTATTTATCACATTGTGAGAGCTGTAGATCCTTTTATCAGACCAAACATTTCTCTCATTTTAGGTGTTTGAAGAAGAAGGTTACTAAAAGAAACCCCCAAAATCTGGCTCTTAAGGTTTTTCTTTAGGGACAGGGAGAAAGTGATCATTAATGAAATCAGTTTTGCTACCTTACTGCTGAATTAGGATTTCATATAAAATATTAAAATTTTTACCTGTTATGAAAAATTCCTTGCTGCTGTGCCTCAACTGCATGATCTGTTGGCAAAGCATGCATTTACCATCTGCTTTCTTTGCTGACTAGGGTCAGTACTGTAGGTTATAATCTGTCGGCTAATACTGAAGTTCATTTCCTAAGTTTGCAGAGAAAAGCTGCAGACAATGCTATTTTAAGCATATACTTCACTGCTCACATTGTAGTCTGGGGCTAAGAAAGCACTTCTCAAAACAGCTCATGGTCCCAATCACAATCACTGAAGCACTGAAGGTGAAAACTCATACCAGAAACAGTAACTATTAATTAATAGAAAATTCCATGTGTGAAATTTCCTGACCATATTAGTTTGGCTTTGCTATTTCCTTCCCCCATTACAACAGAATATACACAGGGAGGAGCAAGCCTTTCTTGGCAAGGCAAACCAAATAACATACTCCCTTAACACTTCCCAGACTCTCCCCATTTCCATAACAGTCTCTTTGTACACTATCTTTTTATTTCTTCTCCACTATAAGACAAGGACATTAAGTCTCAGATTCTTCAAGAGTGTATTTATCTGAAACCTTAATGAGTGAGGAAAGAATTTTTTTGCCTCCATAACAGTACTTTACAGCTCTTACCTGTGTTGAGAGTTTCACTGCTATTCCTGTGAGAAGTTATGCATAGAAATCACTCACACACTGCAGATTGTAGTTATGTCTTAGAAACTTAAAAATGTTTAAAAATTAATTAAGAATGCAGATTCACAAATTAAAATAATGATTTAATATATGTAATTGTGTACAATATTGTAGTGGTGGTAACATATGATTATGACATAACCTAATATATATAATATTAAAAACATACTCTAGCAGACTAGTTGAAGGAGGACACTTAGTAATCTGACACCTGAATGTCAGTTTGGGGGATTAGGGGTTGTTTTTCTGGCTTCTGGGGTGATTGTGTGTGCATGTGTGTGTGTGGTTTATTGGTTGGTTAGTGGGTTGGTTCGTTGGTGGTTTGGTTGGTTGGGTTTTTTATCCAGAATCCAATCAAAATTCAACCACCTCTATTCTAGGAGATCTATGATTTTTCAGGCTGTTCCGTGCAACTTTTATGGGACAGAAGTTATTAATGATAAAAAGATCATTAGGAACATCTGAGAAAGCGTGGCAATGACAAAGTGTGGCATCATTCTGCTCTCAAATAACAAAAAATCTATGAGGTTGTGTCCTGGGGTGACGTTTGTATCCCAATCATCTGGTTGGGTCTGGGAGCTGGGGGAGGGGAGTAGAGTGTAGTTTGTTTTCAGAAACTGTCCTCCGCCGGCTGGCCTTGGGAGTCGAATTCAACACACAAGGAGAGGTCTTTTTTCAGTAGTTAGTTAGGGAGTGTCTAGGTAGCAGGGGGAGAAGCTTCACTGTCTTTTTTTCCTTCTCCTCCTGTTTTTTTTTTTTTTCTTTTTTTTTTTCTCTTCTGTTTTTCTTCCTTTTTTTGCCTTCCCTTGGAGCTGTTAAAAATCTCTCTGGACTGAGGACTCGGGGGAGCGCCATGGGGGCTGCATCTGGAACCCACCCAGATCTGCACAGCAACGATCCCCAGCTCTGGAGGAACAGAGACAGAGCACCCACCTACAGGATGGACTTCTTTCCTAAATCTGTCATCTCTCCAGAGCGGTACGAAGTTCTTATCATTGGGTACTGTTCAATTTATTGTGCCAGGGAGTGCTTTGCCTGTTTAATAAACAGGGTTCTTTCCACTTCTCTCTGAGGAGGTTTCTTTTTCGAACCGGTTGGGGGGAGGAGAGGGAGTGCCCCTTAGGAAGTTTCCTCCCAGATTTGCCCTAAGCCACTACAGGTTGTCAAAGCTGTCTTTGGTTACAGAAACACAGCAACAAAAGACTGTCTAGTATACCGAAACCCCAAGCAGATCATAAAATGTCTGTTCAGGATCTTTAGATAACCACTAAGACCCTGTACAGGAAAAAATTTCACAACGTGCAAGTTTACACGGGGATTTTAGTCTAAGCATTACATTAACTTAAGAATGCAAAACCTTCACACTGTTATCTTCACAATTAGTGATTTGTGTTTAGCCAAGACCCTCTGCAACAAGCAAAGAGAACCAAAACAAATAAGGGATTTTTTTTTACAGTATTAATACAATACAGAATTACTGTAAGTAATACAGATCTCTAGCAAATTATGTTTCTCTCTGAGGGACCTGGGAATGTTTAGCCTGGTTGAAAGGAGGTGATGGGAACAGAGGAAATGGCATCAAAATTTACCACGGGAGATTTAGTTTAGATAACAAGAAAAAAAATCTGGACCCAAGGATAGTCAGGCACTGGAACAGGATGCTCAGGGAAATGTGGGTGTCACTATCCCTGGAAACGTTAAAAAAAATCTGTGGATGTGGCCTCTGGGAACACATTTTAGCAGTGAACATGGCAATGGTAGTTTAGTCGTCAAAGTCAATACACTTAGGGCTCTTTCCCAACCTTAAATTTTCTGCAATTCTATGAAATATCTCTATATTAAGACTGCATTTTAAAATAGGAATGTGATGAGGCCATACTTTTTCTCTACTTTTCACCCAAAATAATCAAAAGTAAACCTTTCTTACTTCCCGTATTTCAGAAGTGCTAATTTGACAAGTTTTCTAGTGTAAAATACTAAAAACATGGCTTATTAAAGAAATTCTGCAAACAGTTGGTGCAGCTATAATAATTTACATTGTCTGCTTAACAAAACATAGCTAATTCTTTTCTAATGATGTCTTAATTTCCCTTGATTTACATACCTTTGAGATGTGGCCACTATGTTTTTTCTTTTTGTACAAGAACAAACTCATTAAAAAACCACTGTTTTGTAATAAAACAAAATTAAAGACTAGAATCAGAACTTCAATAATCACAAAAAATATCTTGAGAAAAGCCATAAGAGTTAAGAGCAGAACTTGATTTAAATTAATAGTTATTTTTGAAGTTCAGTTGCCTAAAGAGAAAAGCCATGTAATAACTAACTTAAATTATTTCAGTTAAAAGCCACATTAAAAAAAATTGAAAATAAGAGATTAGAGCATACACACTATGCAGCTTCTTCACATTATATTATAAGGTAACTCCTCAATGAGGAATCTTTTATTATCTTATTCAAACCTGGTTTTGTTATTATTTTAAAATCATATTTTTTAAATTATGCTTCATACAATTGACAAAAAATGCAACTTGTATTTAAGGAGTTCAAGTAGCTACACTGACAGCTACACTGTCATTTTTACTAGCTTAAACATCTTTCAAATCATTAAAGTTATTTAAAATAAGGAATTGGATTCATAATACACATTAGCCCTTTCTCCAGTACTTCCACACATAAGCCAAGGTCACTTAAAGATACAACATTGAATAAAATCTCCATTGGCCTCAGATCCTGGTAAGAATATTTTCATGGCCAGGTAGCACATTACCATGATTTAAAGGCAGGAATACCTGCAAATGGAATAAAGCTCTCAAAAAATAACCTCAAAGAAAATTAATTCTCCCCAAAATAATTTTAAAGCATATTCAGAATGTCTGGACAGGTAGAGCTGAACATGCAAATGAAAATAATGAAAATGCTTTCAAAGGAAACAGCTTATCACTGTCCCCTCAGCTGGAACCAGCAATTTCACAATGAGCAATAATAATGTAATTTCACAAAAAGTAATAATAATGTGAATTTTAAGTTAAAATAAATCTAACTAACTCTTTTTTAAGAAGACAGAAATGAAGTGCAAAAGCTAAAGCTAGAACATATAACACCAAAGAAACTGTGTATAAATAGTGAAGGAGGTTGCCTATTTGTAAGTATTTGCTTCAGCCTCTGCCTATTCATCCTGTCAGAACTGATGTGAGGGTAAATTACTCTCTTACACTTCTTTCTAGTCACAAAAAGTCAAGATGTCTTCACATACAGAAAGTACACTGCCTCAGAGGCTTTCAAAAAACTCTTGTCACTCAGTGTGTAGAAGTTTAGAAGAAAAATTTTTTAGTGAGAAGAATATTGTCTCTACCATATTCTGTACTATCACTGTATTCACATATCTTACATAGGAAAATAAACCAGCAGGGAAAGAAAAGTTCTCATGATTTCTCCTAATTTAAAGATGTCTAGTTCAACATGTTTCTTTCTTTAGCTGGTTCTTGAGTACAGATTTATTCCACTCTTCACCTTTTCTGTTTGTTGTTTTGCAAATATAATTTAAAAATAATAAATGGGTTGATTAATTTCTAATATTTTTTACTTGTTGATCCTTACAGCCACAAAAGTCAACATTGGTCCATTATCAGGGTCAGAAAGGAAGGAATAGTGAGAAGGAAAGTTTTTACTTGCATGGATAAATTCCTGGAAAGGTAGTAAATGCAAAACAAGTATACAAGGGACAATATATTTGGAATATACACAGAAAAAAATCTAAGATCCTCGAATTAATTAAATAAGGAATTTAAAGTAGCTGCACATTTTCAGATAAAGACTCTATATGTTTTACAGAGAAAAATACAAATTTCAGCATGAAATCTTCCTAAACAACTTTAGACTTTGGTGTAGTGAAAACAGAATAAGAGTAGCCAGGGAATAGATTATATCTTTTCATAATTCAAATGTTGATTCACAAATAATTAATTATTCTTTGAAAATTGTTTTTTAAAATCTATTTTCTTTCTTCTCAGTTTTAGAAAATATAACAAATACTTCAATGATCTGCTACTTACATATTTCACTCAGAAAAAAAATTGGAATACCTTAGGTTTTTGAACACGAGACTGACTGCTGACATATAGCTTGAACCACAAACACAATATTGATGATTTCTCAATTTTTTCTTCCATCCTCAGGAAGAAGAGAGAGGTTAGAGCCTAGAAGGCCTCCTGTCTGCAACACCTGGACAGCTTTTGTGGTAGAATTAAGGTTGTACATACCTTCACACAGAAAGTAATTCAATGACAGGCACTCCATTCCAACCCCTCCTTGGGGTTATCCAAATCCTGTTTGACCCTTTGAACAAGTTTTCTCCACCTTCTTTCTGCCATTGCCGTGCTCATCTGAACCTGCATGGATGTTAGTTAAAGAGCCAAACTAGAAGAAAATTAACCCTGCCTAAACTAACCCTGTCTAAACCACTGACTCGTTCAATATCTGTTTAGCTACTTTAAACATCCTGGCTGAGCACCAGCAGCTTCATAAAGAAAGCACTGGGAATGTGCAGCTCTCTCCAGGGGCAGACACATGAACCTTTCTTTAGAAGGCACATGAACTTGTACCCTGAGCAAGACTGCTATTCAGGAGATTGCACCACATGTGGGATCAAAAAAGGAGTTGTATAGCTGACCCAAAGCCCACATTTTACTGAAATAATAGAAGTCCCTGAAAATGGCCAGACACCTTAGATTAGCAGGAAGCAAGTTCTGTAGCAATTCACTCTTTTTTAATAGGTAAGATTAACCTTTTGAAGTGTGTTTTTAATTGAGGGACTTAAAATTCACAGCACAAGAATACTCCCTTATTCAAATGTTTAGATCAATTTGTAAGCAAACCTGTAATTTATAAAAACATGACTGCATTATCTTATTTCTTGTGTCCAATGCATGCATCCTTCATAAAGAAGGTGCTACTTTGGAGTATGAAGTCCCCCCCCAAAAAAGGAGAAAAATGTATTAATCACTGCTACTCTTCCCTGCTTCCCCACTTCTGTAGTAATATTAAAGGTTTAAAGGCACTAGTTGAGGTGCCCTACTGCACCCAAAGACTACAATGAGTCTGCTTCTTAAAGCAGTGGTGTCTTAATGAAAGTAAAACAATGACATCTTCCACATGATCTTGCTTATAAGTTTGATTTCAATTTTAAACGTCCCTCATCTTAAGCTAGAACAACTCAAACAAATAAGGTAAAAAATATTACAAATGAGGCAACAGCAGTTCCCTCATTTTTTGCTTTTATTAAAAATGAACATATTAAAAAATATGTAAAATAAATTTGAAAATAGTGTTAAGTCAAGCACTAAGAATTTGGTTTTAAGACTGCCCAAGCAAATCTATTTGATGTTCTAATAGGATTAAAGAGAGGATATTCACGGTGCTCTGATCTTAGCATCCAATAATTTCTTAAACACCTCTGTTACACAAATTCTAATAAATTGCAATAATTTGTAATAATTTTTACCCTATATTACCAAGGACTTCATATCAGAATAAATTTGTTCATTAATTATAAGGTTGTGAAAAAAGTTCAAATTAATGTTTAGGTCTGTCTTCTGTTTGTAAAAAATTCTGTCAAGGGAGAAAAATTACGAACCCCAGATGCACACCCACACAAACAAATGCAATGGAGAAATCAATATCATTGCCCATTACATCTCACATCAATTTCAAGTCACTGCTGATCACGAAAATGACAGCAAATACGACAGTGAATGGCAGTACTGTGGAAATGATGAGATGTAAAACAGTCTGTTAAGGGAAGATTTCTCCCAAAAGTGCTATATTTACATTATCCAAATGCATACACAGTCTTCCCTTCCTGTGTGATTTGCATGGAGTAAAAGAAGAGGAAAAACATAAGAGAAATATAGGAGTGGTAGGACAAGTGCAGCCGTCCACCATGAAATTTGAAGTGTAACACAGCACAGAGCAAGTGGCAGAAAAGATTTTACATGGAGATTTGGTGTTTCTCTGGAGTCTGTTCTATTTTTCCACCTTTAATCCCTCTAAACAATATGTTAATGAAGCCAGGTTCCCTGGTTTTGCAAAATAGCATTTAAACTACATTGAGGAACTCAACATAAAAATCCATAATGCTTTTCTACCCACCTGTATCTTTACAGTGTTCCATTTCTTATTAATGTCCTAAATGGATTGTATATATCTGTCAAGATAAAGAGGGCATATGACTTGAATTTTGTCAAATGTATTTTGACAGAATAACATATGTTATAGATAGAAATAAGTAGCTCATAAAAACTAATACAAATAATAAAGATATATCTGTCATCAGAAAAAAATAATTCCATCTCAATTCCTCCTCATCACAAAGGAGGCAGAAGCAGAAGGAGGAAAAGCCATTATACAATAAATTACTTAAGATGCTTAGGACCAGAGAGAGATGCAGCAAGAACACACAGAAGCAGATCAGTAGTTTGGCCACTTAACTGGTGGCAAGGGAGTTCTGAATTTTCTACTCCCTAAACTATTTCTAAGCTTGTTTGGTCTTGCAATTAGTATAATGATAGTTTAAATTAGGACATAAACAACCCTGAGAGCAACTGATAGATGGAATAAACTCTGTGTCCTTCCCAAATGTCCCTATTACCAGAGTATCATCTCAAGAGAAACCACACATCTTAAATCACTGGCAATTTCTATTTTATGTCACAATACAGAGCCTTGTAACTTGCCTTCATTCAACCTGAACCTACAGTGTAGTTATTAGGACACTTTAAGAGAAATTATAAGTCCATAACTTTATGGGTTTAACTAGGAGCTATCCAGGCTGATTTATTATACCTACCACTACATCCTTCCATACACTTAAAATGAGTGACTGACGCCCTACTTCCTGGTTACTTGTAACAACAGGAGGAATGGACTTGGGGAGGAGACCCATGCTTAGAACTGCAGAGGTGGAAACCACCTTAAGGAAATTCCTAATCAGGGACCTAGTCTAGATGATCAAAGATTAGTAGATTTACAGTGAAATTATTCTCATCAGTTTAGAGGTCAAAATTCATACAGCTGTCATTCATCTCTTTCCAAGCTTGGAAAGGTGAAGGTATTATGACTTTGGAACAAAATAGGTAAACACTAGAATCAGTACTGCTGAGTTTGAAAGTTACCAATTTCAAACTCTAGGTCATGTGGATTAGGAATTTTTTGTTGTTCTGAGAAAAATTCTGTATGGAAATAATTCTTATATATTAGAAAATACTTTTCCTTGTAGATGTATATTACATATTCTAGTAGAGTGAGCATATTCAGTACTCTTTACATGAGAGGTGTTTATTTTTTTTACAGTTCAATGTAAACTCATTTCTTGTACGGGGGTTGCTAATTGCTGTCCTCCTCTTTCACTTAGAGTAGGTGTTCAAGTGTTCTCCAAAGATCTTTAGAGCTAGAACCCCTATTCTCCAAAGCCAAAAAATTGCCTTTATATTACAGACAAGACATCTGCTGCTGTTATGCTAATAGCTTTTCTTATCATATTTCAGAGTATACAGACGTGTTCCCAACTAAGTAACATCAAAGCACAATGTTAACATCTACAGAATGCCTCATGGGAGCTTGACACAGCAGATCTCTTCCAGTTCCTGGGAGGTTTTCAGTTATCGAAAAAAAAAGAACTGAATCCCAGCAGCTTTCATATCCAGTGCTTGCCCTCATTTAAAACAGGATAATTTATTTATCTATTTAATTCCCAGTGTAAGAAACAAACCAAGCTTCTCATCTTCCCAAGTCCTCACTACAGTTCCCCTCCATTAAAATTTCCTGTTATTTCTTACCTTTGTGGCTCACATTTTGCCTCGATCTTCTTCCCCCTGCTATGCTCCTCACACCAGACTGCCCTTCTGCAGTACCACCAGCTGCTGCCCCTGAGGCACCAGGCCACAGGCAGCTCATGGCTCTCACCTGTCTGCTGAGGGGGCTAGGCAGAAAGGGAGGGATCACGGTGCCTGGTACCACTCACAGGTCACTGCCATGGCAGTGATTTCTGCCTTATTGTGATGACACTCCTTCTTTACTGTTTCCTCAACATTTAGAGTGATGCAGACATGTAAATATGTTTCAGGTCTTCACCTGTATGTGAGTCCTAATAACTTGTAGCTACAAGATCATTACTGGGTTTGAAATCTTTTTCTCCTCTATGTCAGTGTAGCAAAATAGCCTGAAGTGTTAAAAGAGGAATGATAGAAAGCTGACCTAATATTAGTGGCTTTATAATATTTTTAGGGCATAACCCCAGAATAACAAAGGAAACTGTGGCAAAGAAAGGAGCTCAGAAAAAAGTTTTTGATAGCAAAAGGAGGAGATTGCCAATGGTAGCAGCAAGACTTCAGTAGAAATGTGAAAACTGTGAGGGAAACGACAGGAAACATAACAAGTCTTTAAAGTAACTACTTCATACTTCAACTTATTTTGTAGTCTGAACACTTTGATTATCACTAATGATAATCAAACTTCATGATAATTTATTATCATGAAGTTTAGTCTGAATACATAGTTGATACGTGCTGTTATTTTGTCCTGTATCTCTCATTCACTATTCATTAATATTGTTTAGGCCAGTATTGTTTCCCTACACGTGCAATAAATGGTCTAAAGCATGTACATACTTCTTCCTCTAAAGAAATACTGAAGAAGTACATACTTCTTCCTCTACTTCATAAACAGTAGCAGTGACCCAAATTAACTGTATTAAGACTAGAATTCTCAAAATATTTTCATAATGTAAATAAGTCTTTCTAAATTTGTATCAGTTATAATTTCAAAATTGCATTTTTAACTCCACCAATTTTTTACATGCTGTATGTGGTAAGATGTATACCATCAATACTTCTTCCCAGCTTGTTCCATTTTTCTGTCATTCTAGTCTGAAGAGTGCTGTATTAAATTATAAACCAGATGGTTTTCTTCAGACTCAGTGTGGTCTTTTGGTAACTTTTATGGTAATAACAGGTATAATAAGTATCTGAATTCCTAAATATAACAGCAGAACGAGCCACAATAATGGTGCTTATTTTATTTTTTTAATAATTGTTTTGTTTTATGGGTTTCCCTTTTCAGTTTTAGCCTTGTCTTTAGAGATGCCAAACATTCATTGACTGCTCAATTTATAGTACAAAAATCCATGGTACCACCTTTGATTAGGAGTTTTTAAAGTTCTTTTCATTCTCTTTCAAAGTTACTCTCATCAATTTCAGGCATTCACAGAGTGAAAGGAAGATTTAGGCTCAGCCTGACATGTAGAAAATGAGAAAACAAGAACATTTAATAGAATCACAAAATCATGGAGATTGGAAAAGACCTCTAAGGTCACCAAAATTTAATCCAGCAGTGTCAGGTCCACCATGAAACTGTGCTCCTAACTGCCACATTTATGCACTTTTTGCACACACAACCCTTCCAGAGATGCTGAGTCCACAGTTCTCTGAGCAGCCTGTTTCAATGTTTGACAGCCTTTTCAGTGAAGAAATTTTTATTTCACATCCGATCTAATCCTCTCCTGGTACAACTTGAGGCTGTCATCCTGTCACTTACTTGGAAGAAAAGCCCTGTTCCTGTTCAGCTACACTCTTCTTTACAGTAGTGGTGGAGAGCATCAACAAGGTCTCCCCTGAGGCTCCTTTTCTGCAGGCTAAACACCCCCAGTGCCCCCAGACCCTCAGTTCACTCTTTGGCCCATATGAATGGGCCAAAACTGAGCATTGCGTTTGAGGCACCACCACACCAGTGCCCAGTACAGGGGGATAGTCACAGCACTGGTCCTGCTGGCCACACTATTGCTGATACAAGCCAAGATGCCCTTGGTGTTCTTGGCCACCTGAGCACATGGTGGTCTGTATTTCATCCATGTGTTTTTCAAAAGGACAGCAGCATGTCTGTCAAATTTCTTTAAATAGTTTCTTGTTATCTGAATGCTAGCTAAATAAATTTAACAGATCTGAATTTGAGAAAAATATGCTGTCATTTTAAATAGATAAGTTTGAAATTCAGTCAGGTAGGTGAAGAAATCTTTTCTCTTCTCCCACTTCTAATTATGCAATTCATAGATAATCTTCCAAATGACAGACATAATTCATGACAGATTCATGCTGCATGTGAAAGAAAAAGGTAAAAAGAGCTAAGATGTAACAACTAGCCTTTTCTCTCATTAAGAATTCACATAATGATGATTTTGTTCTTTGTCAGTTTTTACACGTTCTCATCATGAAGGGGACAGTTAACACTAAACTTAGCACAAGCAATCAAATGAAGCTCCCAACTCATAGACTAACAACTTTGGGGCAAACAACCACATGACCACCTTCTCACTGTCTTTTTTGTCAGTGAACTGTAGTGTACCATTTATTTTTACTTCCAGTCTCAGAATTCAAATCTTAAATATATCTCCAAATTTACACTTCAGGTTTTTGATCATTTCAGTCTTCCTTTCATCTAAAAAATACCATATTCTCTGTATTGTCTCAGAAAAAGAAACAAAGAAGAGGAGTATCACCTATATTTTTTAAAGTCTTTATGTGTGAGAAATTGGATAATAATGATTTACAGGAAGTGGGTTTGGAGAAACAAGGAAGAAAAATGATACAATATCAACTATTAAATGAGGCAATATATTTGTTCCCATATGTGAACTAAAATTTCAAATAGTGCACTTGAAGACACAGAAGTTCAAGATACCATTTTACCTGTAATCCAGGTGGAACTCAATTATTTTGATAGGTGTCAATTAAGACATAAAGATGAAATGTTTTATCCATGTATACATATAGTCAAGAAATGTATGGAAAACTTAATTTCCAACATCCTCAAATTAATAAAGGTTTTAATATTTTTCTTAAAAGTAGATTTTGGAACTATGTTGCCAAGACTGAATAATGATACAATAAATTGTATCATCAATTTTTCTTAACTAGAGAGTGATTCTCAAACCTGGCCCTTGGGAACAGCAATGAATAGGAGAATTCTGCTGAGTTGGGAAATTCATCTGGATACAGTTTGTGTTGTTCATATTGACAGTTTCGCAGATCTTCAGATTTATAAATTTTTAGCAATTCTTGGAGCTTGGAATTCAGCAGAAATTTTGCTGGGGAAGACCCTCTAATCATTGGTTTCTGCCTGGGAATTACTTGCTAGCTTCCTGGCTGCTTCCACTGTGGTAAATCCACTAGCCATGAAAATTGTGAAGTCATGAACTTTTGTTTTCTGGAAACTACTCAAAGACCTGTAGTCTTATAAACAGCAAAAGCCATACAAGAAGAAATGTTGGTCTGAGGGTTGGAGGTTTTGCACAGTATTTCCAGTGCAAACGAGGAATGGATTCAAAACCACTTGCCAATGTTTTTGGAGCAGTCACAATGAGTAGTTTGAATCCAGTATTGTCACTAACAATATCAGATTGAGACAACAGACTATCAAATATACAAAGCTGAATGTTCTCACTGGATATCAGGAAGGAAAACTAACTTACTGTTAAGGTTCCTTAGATATCTGCTGTTGGCCCACGTCTGAAATGAAATAGCTCTCCCAAGTAACAATTTGGCTGGCTGAGGTATGTTTGTCTCTCTACTGCATTAACCAGAACATTTTTAGAAACTGAGGGACTGAATAATGACATGTTATAGAAATGGCAGAATGTAAACCAGCAGTAAAGGTGAAAGTTCTTTGTGTCAATTTAGTCTGAATTTCAATGGGATTTGTTTCCATTCATTTATGATAGTACCTGACATACCAGTACTTTGGTTTGAGACTAGTTTGTGTCTCATTTCTGTTCCTTAGGTTGTCCTTCTCATTTTCTGTACCGGATTTTTTAATGTGTTTTTTGCTCTCTCCTGCAGGAAGCCCTCTTCAAACCTCCGTCCAACACATTGAACATTGGACTCGCAAGAGAGCTGGGAAGAGCCTGGAGCAACTGAATATGGTCACTCAAGTAGAAGGGAATATACAACAGTGATAGGAATGCCATGTCTAGATTCAGAGCCAACTGATATGACTAGCACATTTCTTCTGGCAGCTGGCGCCAGTGCCTGACTTCCTAATTATATAATTAGGGAAATTTTGTTTTGAAATGTTTTAGACCTAAGAGAAAATGTAGAAAGTAAATCATGTCAAACCTGCGTACCTTACTCAGTTCTCATCTTTTGTGATGCAGCTTAGGCTGCTAGCATGTTTCTCTCCCACAGAGGAATGTATTTCCACAACATTTAGGAAATTCAGCAACGGACAGCAATGTGTTCACAAAAAGGAAGTTGAAATAGAAAATGAAGTTATAAAACATGCAGAAGGGCGGAGCTGATCATGGACAATGACAGCAATGATCAATTACCAGGAAACCAGGTCTAATATTGGTCAGTGTAATTTAGAAGGTGAGATTCAGAGCTGTGTGCCATGTATATATGTCTGGACTGTAAATGTCCTAACTAGTGGCACATCACTATCAGCCAGCTAGCCAAAATTTTCTTTAAATGAAGACCAAATGGTCATCTGAGCTAAAACTGATGTGCAGTATTAACAGTGATGGACAAACTTTGAAGAAAGCAGGCAAACATCATCCTTGACATAGACACAGCTTTCATGCCGGCTTTTAGTGATACTTAACCCTGTCTGAAAAAACTGGAGAAAGGCACCAAGTGGACAGTGGTAGGATACTTTGCTCCTAGAAATAAAATGAAAAGCCGTATACCAATATGGCTGAAATTAAAAACCGTAGTTTGTCATCCTGTTGCATATCAGTGTCCTACTCATTCATCCATTGTGTTTGTAGACAAGATCTTAGATACATAATATGTATGAACACATTCATTGGGCAGTTTTCACTCTCGCAGAAAATAAACATCTAGTAGTAAAATTCTTGAAATAAATTATATTTATGAAGAAAGTAGTAAGCAGTCTTTTTTTAAGTTTTCCAAACGAAATTAGAGTGTCTTTTTATCAGTTTTTAACCAATATACTTTTCTCCAATAATAGAAGTTGTATTTCTACAACATTGATGTAGTTTGTTTTATGTGCTTATCTGCTCTCTCTCTTCTCTCTAGAAAATTCACCCAGAAATCAGCCACTTGAATCTCCTCATTCTTCACGGTTCTGATATGATAGTCCTCCCTGGGTGTTAGACAGTCCAGAGATGTTTGGGTAAGTGTTCAGTAGTCCATATGTTACCATTTTATTCACAATTAATTATGAAGAGTGTCTTTCTTGCAAATACTGAAGTTGTATATGCATATTATTTTAGATTACATCTTTCTAATCTTAAAATCATGACAGTTATTAGATATTAACTGGACATTTGATGCTATTTGGAGACACCGAGTCAGCTTTCAACTTTGCCTCTCTTCAGGCAACGAAATGCATATTGAAAAAAAATCCCTTCGAGTAAAATGAGTTTTCACATCACATTTTTTCTTCAAGAAACGACAAGATAATTTCATGGTCATCTATGCTTCAGAACTTTATCTGGTCGACTAAAAATATTTTTCTTTTATTTTCCAAAAAAATTATTATTCAATCAAATAAAAGCTCAAAAATACTGAAAATGAAATGTCTTGAAAGACTAAGTTTAAAAAATTGAATTCCTTCTATTCCTTGCCAAAATAGACAACTGTTATTACTTTACTTACTAAATATTGTTGTCTTTTGGTGTGGGAGATATTTTCTGGCTTGTCACACACCAGGAAGCACTTAAAGGAGTCTCTTCAATTAAAAACACACATGGGGAAAAAATTAATTTAGTTACAAAAAACCTCAAACCTGTGTTAAGAAGAAAGCATGACTAAGAGCTTCAAAACATGACTGAGGTACATAAGTGGAGTATATATAGGAATTATTGAAATAACTAATGTAGTGAGTTTCTGCATCCACACATGATGTTATATAGTTGTAGAGATTTTAAAAGAAATAACAGTACAAAAACAGCAGAAGAGTGCTCTGCTATGGATTATTATGGCAAAAGGAATGGATTAAATCACTTTTGAAGGATAAAGGATTGTGACATTCCTATTGTGATAATGTAGATTACCTCCTGAGTAATAATGCAATCTTGATACTTAGGAAAAAGGGGAAACTTTCCCATCTGCAAAAAAACAGATGATCCTTTTTGAGGTATATAATTTTAAGAAGCATTACAGTAATATTACAGTTTTACAGCCTGAAAATTATATGTGAACATTATAATACTTATTGTATGCAATTAGGATGTCACACTGTGATAATCGTTTCTTGTACCTATATGAATCCTAGTTTTTCTTTATAACAATGGTTTACTCATTACCCTTAGGAAACAAAATTGAACAAGACTTAAAATACTATTTTTGGATAACTTAAAACTGATGACTGTATTAAAGTAGCAATTTACCTATTTGTAGCAATGTACTTTAAATACTTCGTCTCTGAAGTCTCCAAATGATGGAAATGCCACAAATCCAGATTTAAAGTGAGGATAAAGGCTTAGGCAAGATAAATGAACCTGTAAATATACTTTTGGCAGACTCAGTTACACTTCGTTGGGAAAGGATTTCAGAAGTTGTCACTCCATTTAACTTGCTTGATTTTGATGGTACAGGTTGCTGCTCTGTTGTGCTGCAGCCAGATGAAAATGAAGGAATCGTTGCATAAGCTTCATGAAGCACAGAAACTAGTTGTAATTTTCACTTATTTTACAAATTTTTTTAGCGTATTAACTTCCCTGATCCTGTTTCTAATGGACTAAAATGTATCAATGCACCATTTAAGTGAAGTTTATGGATAATAAGGTATGCCTTTTATTTGAAAGGTGTTTTTTAAATAAATCAAATCAACCTTTTAAATACATTTTTCACAAAATATATGAAACTGTACATAAAGCTTTGAGGAAATCTAATGTACTACATCCTTTTTAATGCTTCACTGCATCATGAAACAGTTGTAAAAATTTCTCTTATGCATTACATAACTTATTATAGAGATAAGTTACACAAACCTTCAATGTTCATAAATATGAGAAAGAATAATCACTCTTCTTGTAAATAATTTAGATTATTTTTTTCTGGGTTGTAGCTTTTTAATATTTAGAAGCCCCAGAAGACTCAGTATTGGTTTTACGTATGACTGAAGTAGTGTGCAACTTTATCTCTCACACAATCTTGAACATTTTAATAGAATGAGTGAAACTTAGCTTCCCAAGTGAATTTTACATCAGAAATACAAAATAGCTAACTTGCAATAGAAATTACAAATTCTATCACAGAAGTTGTTTCAGATGTTTAAAGCTACTAATTTCACAAAGGAGTTTTATTTATTCCCCAGTCTTGAACAGTGCCTTTGATATATGCTCCTATATTTCTTAAATTGTTCAGAGTAAACACTTCCCATATCAGAGTCAAGAAGTATCTCACCACTATTTTTAGTCCACATAGTGGAAAACACCTGCAGAAATGATCTGAATTACATTCCTGTTCCTTTCCAGAACCTGATCTCCTCGGTACAGGTAGCCTTTGCTTTTTAGACAATTATGACTGTTTCCAACATGGTATATATAGTGGAAGTAAAATCCTATTAAGCAGATCCCATCTGTACATTTTTTATGTTTGGGGAGTTTTTAGAAGATTTTTTAGTTTTGAAAAAGAAAAATACTTCTTCATTCATAGCATTTTTGTCTTGAAATCTGTCTCTCAGGTCATTAAACTACTAGAAAGAAAGCAGCAACAGTCTTCAAAGCATCTCGGATAGTTTCTAATTTTTTTGGAGCTAAGAATGTTGATTTTAGTACATTTGTTCTCCAAGTCACCTTACATGGTGCAGATAAAGCAGAGAAACAATCCAGATGTACTGCCTCCCAGCAAACAACTATGGTGATATACTGTTTTAGTAATTCATAGTGGTTATCTGTATCAAGAACAAGATGTGTTCTAATTCTCTTGGTGAGGAAAGTCTTGAAGTTTCATCACAGGCAGATCAAAGGGTAATGTTTACAGCAGTGATGAGGTGAAGCTGTTATGCTGAAAACAGCAGCTACAGCCAGGCCAAAGGTGATTTTGATGCAATGTCGATTATTTTGCAATGTGAGATTAAATAAGTGATTTGAGTACAGCCTTCAACTTTTCTTTTTTCTGTTTTTTTTGGGTTTTTTTGTGTTTTTTGGTTTTGTGTTTGGTTTTTGTTTGGGGTTTTTTGGGGGTTTGTTTTGTTTTGGTTTTGGTTTGTTTTTTAAATTTGGACAAGTAGTTTCAGCAATTGTGCAGAGTTGAAGTTCACTGATGCTTTTTGTATAGATGAAGATGGTTGTCACTGCACATTTGGTGGAGTGACTTCAGCATTATGCTCTACAGTTTTTACATAACCTGATATAATTTTTAAGTTGTTCAAATTTTCCTTCTTTCCTCCTTAAGTGTTACAGTGTAAAATTTGAGTAGTTGTAAATTCTTTCTAGAAACTTCTTCCAACAATAAGTGGATTATCTATTTGAGAGTTTTGAATTTTGGAGCCGAATTTCTTTTCTTAGAGTGTGTTTCTTTAGTGAATTATCTGGCAAATATCTAAGGTAATTTTGAAATGAGAAGTCACAACAGGAGTCATAAAATATATTATTTGTCTGCCTTTGTACTACCACATGCATTTCAAGTACTTTCACACTTCAAAGATTATTTTAGCTCATATTGTATAGAAGGGAATTTCTACATGCAGTTTCAGAGTGGAGGTGTAAAAATGTCTCCAAATCACTTCCAAGAGTTTTTCTGCTGACTTTTATGTATATTTTCAAATTATTTTTTCACAAAAGATATCAAGATGATTTCCTTATTTAGTCAGTGGATAAGTGTCTTCAGGGAAAATTTTCTGTTTATCCTCAAGGGGCTTGATCTGTTTATTTATATTTTATTATTACTACTTGTATGTTGAAATCTTACCAGTCATGTAGAGGAGACACAATTTATGAAAGTTTTCCTAATTAATATCTAAAGTACTTCCAAATGGGTATAAAAAAGTCTGAGGAACCTTTATTAAAAGACAGAAATTAAATTATAATTTCTGAAGTGCAGCATCTTAGCAATTTTCAACCATGATTTTTGGGGAACAACAAAGTTCATTATGGTATGCTTGTGAGGGTAAAAAAAAAAGAGTCTGGCAGTAGGTCACAATAGCAAAGATATAATTCTTCTTTTTTTAATGCTTAAGCTTCTGCTTTCCCTCTCTGAAAATCTGCTAGAAAATAAGCCTTAATTTCACACCATGGGCAAAAAAATGGAAACTCCCTTTGGGCAGAAAATATGATAAGAACTCTTTGAGGAAAACATGATGAATCTCATATAATGTATTTACTGGCATTATGTATATTTCCTTGACAGATGAAATATTTCCTTTTATGTCATTGTGTGAACCTGGAATGTAAATTACTTAAATGCTTGTTTTATTTTTTTTTCTGTGACATTTGTAGTACTAGCTCCAATACAGTGCTTTTAGTGGTACTGTGTGTGAAATAAAGAAACAGATATAAATTAATTATTTCCTGAAAATTCATTTTACAACTAAAGTCCACAAATAAATTGATTCTCATAACTATTTCTCATATTGCATTTCTTTGCAAGTGTTTCAGAAACCAATATTTGATTAAAAAACTTGGTTTGTATTGTTCTGTTACTTGATTGGGTAACATTTCTTTTGCACATATTTTGTAATTTTATATTCAGTTGAGTAGTCTTACTCATAACTCCATTTCAAAGAGTTTTTGTGAGAAGTAGGGACCTCTGTACACCACATATATCTGCAGGTACCTCAATTCATGCTTTTTAATTCCTATAAATTATTTTCAAATCTATTATCTCATCCCTGTAAATAGCAGTAAAATCAAAGACATTGTGTTCCAACAATTTAAAAGAAAACTAACAACTGTATAGAAGAAAATATTCAAGCCTTTTTTTCAAAAACTTAGAAGTGTAGGGAGCTGTTAAAAATAAGTTTAAGTGGCCTTGACCAGAACTTAGTATTATTTATAAGAAAATTCTGACCTTAAAAGAGTTTTGTAGTTACTTTAACTTTGCAGCCTGTTAACTCAGAGGATTCTCTAGCATACAGACTTCCAAGACTGAAAATTTCAGATACATAAATTCCTAGTAGTAGATAGCAAGTGAACTGTCCAAAGAGAAAATAAAAAATACCTTGCACAGGAACACACTGCAACCTTCAATTACATAATTTTATCCCTTTAAGAGGGGAACGTTATTTGTAGTTACTTACTGCAAGAGATATGGTTTGGTACTACAAGTTACACTTGACAGTATTTTGTTTAGCTAAAATTGACAGGTTGTGAAAGGTTTCATCATCAGCTGAAGACAAAAAGTGGGACTATGAGCTCCATAGCTTCAATCATAAAATATAGGAAAAGCAGACTGTGTGGAATGGGGAAATCAGTGAAGGTTTGGAAAGCTTTGTACATGAAGATACACTTATTTTAAATACTGAAGTAGCAGATGGCAAAATTATTTTTCCTTATGTATCAAATATGTGATGGGATATAATTACAAAGTGACAAAAGTAGTGTTGGACTCACAGAGTTAATGGAAGAAAGAGATGTCTATATCAAGTTAAGGAATAATATTGTGGGGCAGAAGTCAATATCACTCTAAGCTGCAGATCTGGTTAAGGAGATTAAATGCAAAAAATGTATTTTAATATATTATCAGGATGTCTTACTATAAAAAAAAGAAGCCAGAAAAAATAAATCCTTGAACTAATACTCACTAGCCAGAAGGAAATATTTCTGATAGAAATTAGTATAAATTATCATAGTTTTTATTAACCCTGGGAAACAAAATAAAAGCAAAGCTGAAAATGCCATTAAAAACCTGGAATCTGTAGCCCCATCTATTGGCAGACCTAAGATTGCTTCTTATTAAGATACAATCTCCACATACAGCAAAGATAAAAGAAAATAAGAGAGAAACCTGATGTTTGGACATGGGTAAATGACTAACCACCCTGGTACCATTTCTCCCTTTGCTGTCTTGTTTGAGGCTTCCTTAGGAGTTGAAGAGAACTGCTTCATCTCTGCAGCTGAAGAGAAGAAACAAATGATGGTAGTGTTGAATTCAGACTAAACATTCCTGCATAGAAGAGGAACACGTTCATAGTATCTGACCTCTTAATAGGAAAGATAGAAGAAAGGACCAGGATTAGGAACCTTTGGGGATATTCTAACGATTTGGAAAGGAATTGAACTTAATGCACAGTGTAGGGCCTAGTGATAGCAATCACATGCTTGCACTCTTCATGGTTCCACCTAGACAGAGGTTTCTCTGCCCTGGCAAGACAAGAGCAAGTTACTAATTAAAAAAAAATCTGAATTTAAATTTGTCACTAGAAGTAATAAAACACTGGGGGTGGGGGGCAGAAATAAAAGGTGGAATAGACTATCATTCTGCTTATGTAACATTTAACCTTTTTTTGTGTACTGCTTTTGACAGTATGCATGGTCTTGGGCTTCCTGTTAGGTATCTCCCAAATCATATTGCCTTTGAGGTTTGTTCAGTACCTTCTAGAATCAAATCAACTGCATTAAGCCAAGTCTCTTTGGAGATATTTGCATGTCAACAAGTTGTTCACTGGGATTAGCATGCTTCAGTGACACTGAGAAAGTAGCTTGATCTGCTGCTGCTTCTGCTTCTTTTTTAAGACACAGAATTTTAACTCAAAACATGATGGACTACAAAAAAACACACAAAACTCCAAACAATAAAAGTCTTTCTCTTTTCCAGGAATGTCAGCTAAGAGCTAAGATTCTTGTATGCAAGTCTTTAGTCCAATCAATATTAAAGTACTATATAAAAAATGGAATAGTATCCAAAAGAGAACAACGTTAATAAAGGAGATTGAGTAATTCAGCCCTAAATACCATTTAGTCTGATGATTACAGTTCTCTTCCTGTGTGTGTGGACAGAGATGTAGGGTAAATAAAGGTCTTCTGTACACTGAGCTGCCTAAACCTATTGGTAAATCTTTCTCCTTGAATATTTGTCTGACAAATGTCAGAACTTGGCTGGACATTCACATTTCCTTTTTACTTTTTTTATTATTGGTTTTGCATTTTTAAAGATTTTCTTGCTAGAAATAATGTGTTTTATCCAGAATAATTAAAAATTTCACTTTCATAAGGAAGGAATTCTTAAAATTACTCTTTTTTCTTTAAGAGAAATGGAGATGGATTCATGAGAGCTTGGACTGAAAAAATCTTTCCTCCATTCCCAATTTTTCAGTTCAGCCCTAACTTTCTTCACTGGTCATTCAAAGAAGTTCTCTCAGAATCATCAGAGTCACTAAACACTGCCTACATAGGATGGTAGGAAAGAACTATGTAGCAAGTAAGTCCACAAAACTTGTGACTCCTCAGGTCAGAAACCACAATTTCTAAACATACGGTGAGCAGCAGTTACTTTTAATTCTCTTACTGATCTCCGACATTACCATCACAAATGGTAATGTCACCCTAAATCCTTTCATCTTGTTAATGCTAAAATGTACTGTGCCCAAACATTTGTTTTGGCCTTTGTTCTTATCCTTACTTGAACCAGTGCTGCATAAAAATGAAAATAAAAACACTTTATTAGTGTTGTCCATGTTTTGTAATGACATTTAAAATTACTATAATATACTTACTTCCTTCAAGAAAATCTAACATTTTAAAATATGAAAATCTGACTCACCAGAAAAATGAGGAGAAAACAAAGATTAAATAAAGCTAAAGGAAAAATGAAAAATGTCGTGCCTGCAGGCAAAATTTATTCAGAATCACTTTTTTTTTAGAAAAATGAGAATGAGAAAGCTAATGGCAAAAATGATAGCCTGATTATCTGAATTTCCACACATAAAATCAAAAAAAAAGGTCAAAAATTACACAAAGCAGTAATCAAAGACCCATATAAACAATGATTTCTATTTTCAAGATTTCTCATATGGAATTCCATTATTATGTAAGTTCTCAAGAGAATAACAAACAAAAATGTATATAAGGAATAATTATGAGCACACAGGGATTACAGTGGGTAAAAACTACATTGTGAATAGAACTACTGGACTGAAAGAAGAATATCTTGAATAAAGTACAAATTCTATGACATTTTATACACTGAAAAACTGACAGAATAAGACATTACTTAATACATTTAAAGAAATGTTATTTAAAATATGATTTTTAATGATAAATTTTGAAGCACAATCAATTATCAACTTTTTTCCCCACTTTTTATGAACGCAACTCCCAAATATTTAATATTTTTCTGGAGATAAAGTAAAGATCAAATATAAAAGGATAAATGGATAATCGGCTGAATAAGTGGTAAGTCAGATATAACTAGCTGCAATTACTGTCACAATACTATGACTTCTTGCACTTAAGTCTTGTCCCTAATTTGCCTGTATCCAAAAATTGAATGAGAGTGGTCCAGTGTCCAAAAGGAGGTAGTTTGATTCACAAAACAAGATACTTTAAAACATATCTCAAAGTTAAAAAAAAAAAAAGTCATGAGAAACCTTTGTATAATAAGTTTCTGCTAGCTAAAAAAACCTTTTTATCTCAGAGAACCAGTGAACTTCAAAATTTAGGAAATATACTTAGAAAATATAAGGTAAACTAAACAGAATTATTTACAGCCACAACACTCTCGTACGACATGATGTCAAAACCTTTTTGCAAAAATCCTAAAGGAAAAGGGGTTTTTTTTTTAACCTGACAGAAGAGAGTTCGCTTCAAAAACTGCTGAATCTGAGTTAAGTATACGAACAGACTGGAAGAAAAAAAAAATTATAGGCAAACATTTCCAAACACAGGAGCTTGAGATCCAAAGGATTCCTAATCCTCCCAGTTTACCCAAGCCTGCCCTTTTTTTAGCATAAATATTTCCATGCTCTTTCAGGGTTCTCCAGCACAAATAGGGAGGAAAAAAAAAGATGTGGAAGAATAAACCTCTCTAGGATGGTCCTTCAGGTAAACCTTCAGAATGTTCATTTGTTATGCAAAATACAAAAGAATTTATTTTGTGACAGATACCAGATCATGCCTTAGATGTTTACAAAGAAGAATTCTATGAGAGAACCTGAAATTTAGGGACTGTTTTCAAGAGACAAATCATTAAAATGAGCTTGCCTTATTATCGTCTTTGATTTTCTTCTACTATTGTAGTCACATACATTGACCTTGTGCTCTGTCATCCCAGAATCCTCAAAATCTTCCTTTTCAGGCCCTGAGATTCAACTCTGACGCCACATCAGAGATTCAGATGGACTGCACAACTGTATTTCTGACTACTTCAGTTTATTTTTTATATGTTTGTTTGAAAATTTTATGTTTGGGTTGCTGATTTTTTTAAATGTTAAAACAAACATCTCCCAAAAGCCGTAAAATTCTTGCACAAGGGTAGAAACTTTTTTCTCCCGTATTATAAAACATTTCAAATTTCTTCATTTTTTCTGCTAGGTAACTTGCTCACCTTCAGCCATCTAGAAGACATGAACATTATCTTCAGCTATTGACCTAGGGTTTTCAGGACAGTGTCTCCTGTCAGGATGCATGAGAAAGATGGAAGATGACACATCTTTTGTCTGGGAAGTCTGGTCCAAGCTCTTCCAATTTCTTTTTATTTTGAAGATACCTCACTGCTCAAGATAGAACAAACTTGTGTGTGTAGCCTACCATAACATGCAACGTAAATTGAAATCCTTAAACACTGAGCACTCTTTCAGTAATTCTGAATCTCTGTGTTTCCAGCTCTCTCCCCATGACTTTCAAGAGGATTTATTTTTCATTTTCCAATTAGATCATCCTTCCTTATTAATATCAGTAATTTTTTCAACTTTGGTATTTTTAACTTTTTAATATTTTTTCCACTCATAATTTTAGACATAGGACTGTTTACAGATTAGACCTTATTAATATTTCACGCACTATGGTGCAATATGAGTCTTCTCTAGAAAAGCTACCTTCTCCATAAAAATTTTCCTTTTAGATGGATAAATAGTGACTTATCATGCCCTGTGCTTAGGTTTGGAGAACAGTCTCAGCTGTTAGTAAATGAATAATATCAAAATTTTTAACTCTCTTCAGAAAAAGTAAAAGAAATCAAGTGTGAGTGTTATCTGTCATATGTAATATTCCAGTCAGTTTATTTGCTCTTAAGAAGAGAACCCTCTGTAACTGTTCCACTGAGAAATGAGCAGACATTAAAAATGTGAGATCAAGCTCAAGTATCCAAAAGCTGCAGATTTCTCTCCAACTGGAAAACCTTTACAGCTGGAAAATCTTGCAGAAGAATAACTAATATAGGTGTTATCAACCAAACTAAGATATATAAGCTCATTAAATAACATTATACATTAAACCTTCTCAGTAACTAAAACTTCTCTTTAAGAATTTGTTTCTTGAAATTTTTAATTATGAATTAATTATTTTTCGGTCATGTACATTTTATTTTAGATATTCATCACTTTGTCACCTAAGTTGCAAATTTTTCCATTGAGACTGTGGAAGATGGAAGAATTTTTCATTTTCCTTCCTCTTTCATTGTTCATTCTTTTTTCTGCTTGATGTCCCATAGATTTAAATAGAATAACGCTGAAAAAGAGTGATTTGTGTACTTTTATGTGCAACTTTAAAAGTTACAGCCAATTAATAATGTTTATATTGACACAGAAAAGGGAATGCTTGGAGAAGACAAATCTTAAATATGTGAATTGATCTCCTGCAACAATGGAAACGATGCACGTATAAAACAAAAAAAAATCAAATACACATGCTATTTTGTGATTCAGCTCATAAGAAAATCTGTATGACTTGCTTCCTCAAACCATGCATTTTTATAAACCATTATAGCAAAATATAAGCTTAAAAAATGATGGTAATATGAACTGAGGTTCTTTTTTAGCCCTACTAATTATTTCTTACTACTTTTTAAGTTTGTATTTTTTTTGTTTACTAGAGTATGAGTTAAATAACCACTCCCTGGTAATTTGGATGAAGGTTTTTACCATGAATCATGCTTGGCTATGACCAGGGATAATGTGTTTATGCATGTCTGGAGAGATCATTCAGTACTTCATGGCATAGCATTTACTTATTTTGTTCTATAATTTTTTTAAACCATTTTATCCATTACTTTCTGTATGACTCATTCAGTATACTCTCAAATGGCATTATTTCATGGCTAATAATTTCTTTTATTAGTTATTACTTGCATGTGCTGAAATTACATGTTTTTTTTCCCTCTCAGGGACATAGCAATTTGTAGTATATAGAATGCTTAAGTGAAAAATCTCCCAAAGGAGAAAACATAGACATTGGACTAAATCTGTTCAGGGAAAGGAGTGTTTCAACCTCTTGTTTCAAGTAGCCAAGATTGATATTATTGTTACTATATCTCTAGGTAATAATTTCTTAATATGTAGTTGCAATGCTAATGAGTTAGAATCCCAGAAATAAATTATATTCAGGTAAGATTTCTTCTTTCAAAGTTTGAGAATGTGACATAAATTGTCTATATTATTATAATATTTTAAAAAAGCATATCATGCAAGTGTTGCATTACAATGTTGGCAATTTGTGAATGCAAGTCTAGTAACAACTCCAGACTGTATCCCGAGCCCCTTCTTTGTTCTGTTAGTCATCCAAGATGCTCCCGCTCTCCAAGAAACCCTCAAATTTAACTCAGAGTCCCACCAAACCTTCACTAACATGCTGAGGCTAGCTCTCAGACTCAATAATGAGTGAACTGCTATTCCAGGAAGTAGTTACATAGAAAATCCTCCACATCCAATGTGCCAAAGTTACTAGGACTGTAAAGAAATCCACTTGCACATACACAAAAAAGGAATTCCTTAATACGTGCTTATCAAGAACTCTGAAAATGTTATCTCAAGAGAAATAATGGATACATCAAAATTTAATCCTTTTCAAAGTTATAACATGTCAAACTTTCCTATTTTAGTCATACAATATTGAGAGACTCTGACTAATATTTACATTTCAAAAGCATGTGAATTGATTCTAAATTTGGATTGAATGTCAAAATAAATAAAGAATACTAAAACATTGAATAAATAATCTAAGGCAAAATCTCTTCCACTTCAGGTTAGTAGCCCCCCAACAATCATGACACATTAATAGTCATGAACCAGACACAATAATAGGTAGAATTTTGTGGATTTTCTGAATGAAAAATATGTGTTTGACTAGCTGATTGACATCAAGAAAATAGATTTTTTTTAAAATTGATTCTCAGTATACATTAGCCTTCTATGATTTTTTCCTGATTTCACTTTGTCTGTATGCCTGGTGCTCACCAAAGGTGCCCTAACCCTCCTCTCCTCAGTGGACAGGTGAGAGAAAATACAACAAAATGCTCATGGGCTGAGATAAAGACAGAGGGAAATCACTCACAAATTAATGTCATGTGCAAAACAGACACAACTTGCAGAAATTAATTTATTTTCAATCAGATCAGAAGAGGATAATGAGAAGATAAACTTTAAAAACACATTCTCTCAACCCCTCCCTCCTTCCTGGGCTCAGCTTTCTTCCTGATTTTCCACTTCCTGCTCCCAGTGCCATGAAGGGAAGGGGATGGAGGCTGCAGTCACTACTTCACACTTTGCCTCTCCCTCCCCATCATGTGCAGGACTCCTCTCACTCCACCCCCACTCCAGCACTGGTTTCTCCCTTAGGAGACAATACTCCATGAACTTTTCCAATGTGAGTACTTCCCATGGGCTGCTGCTCTTCACCAACTGCTTGGAAGGGAAGGGGTGCCCCACTCCCTTCCATGGGGTACAGCGTGGGGTCTTCCATAGGCTGCAGGTGGATCTCTGCTCTGCCATGGAGCTCCACTGGCAGAAGAGAAACAACAATAGATTCCCATAGTCTTTTCCATGGACTGCAGTGGGATATCTGCTCTGGTGCCTGGAGCACATTCTCCCCTTCTTTCTTCACTGACCTTGGTGTCTGCAGGGCTGTTTGTCTCACATCTGCTCACTCTACTTTTCACTGGCTGAGAGATCTTCTATGCAATAATTTTTTTTTACTTATTATTTTATCCCAGAGGCTTTGCCACCATCATTGATGGGCTCAGGCTTGGCCAGCAGCAGGTCCATCTTGGGGACCTCTCACTGGCTCCATCAGACATGGTGGAAGCTTCCAGCATCTTCCCAGAGAATCCAACCCTATAACCCTCCCATTATCAAAACCTTGCTATACAAAATCATACACTTCAGTATACCTCTGGAATAAGTTCATGTTCTGACAAAGAAGAAACGCCTACAAGAATGACCAGATACTCCTCCAGTACATTCCAAATAAGAATGCTCTAAGTCAGTACAACAAAAGGGACCACATGATTCTCCACCCTGTTGTCATGGGTTGACACTGGCTGGATGCCAGGCACCCATGAAAGCTCATTCTCACTTCCCTCTGGACAGAAAATTTAATGAAGGGTTCATGGGTTGAGATAAGGACTGGGAGAGATCACCAAATACCATTAAGGGCAGAAAATGTTCAACTTAGAGACATGCAGTGAATGTACTACTAACAGAATCAGAGCAGGATAATAAGAAGTAAAATAAACCCTCAAAAATGCCTTCCCTCCATCTCTCCCTCCTTCCAGCTGTACCTCCTACCCCAGCTGCACAGAGAGACAGTGAATGGGGATTATGGTCACCTCATCAACTGTGGCTTCTCCCACTGCTCAGAGGAAGTCCTTCCCCTCCTGCAATGTGGGGTCCCTCCCATGAGAGACAGTTCTCCATAAACTTCTTCTATGTGAGTCCATCTCACGAGCAGCAGATCTCTGAGAACTGCTGCAATGTGAGTCCATCCCACAGACAATAGCCCTCCCAAAACTGCTGCAGCATGGGTCACTCTTCCATGGGGTGCAGTCCTCCAAGTACAGGCTGCAACAGTATGGGAAAGGGCCTCTCTCTCTCCACAGGTCACCCACAGGATCACAGCCTCCTGCAGGCATCCACCTGCTCCAGTGTGTGGGTTCCTCTCTGGGCTGCAGGTGGATCTCTGCATCCCTGTGATCCTCCATGGGCTGCAGGGGCACAGCTGCCTAACCATGATCTGCACCATGGACTGCAGAGGAATCTTGGCTCTGGTGCCTGGAGCACTTCCTCTACCTCCTTCCCCACTGACCTTGGTGTCTGCAGAGTTGTCCTCCTCACATGTTCTCAGTCCACTCTTGTCTGGCCGATATTAAAACTGCACAAAAAGTTTTGTTTTGATTTCTTCTTAAATCTGTTATCACTGAGGCATTACCACAACCAATCACATTGGCACAGCCTTGGCCAACAGCATGTTCACCTTTGGAGGCACCAGGGACTGGCTTTGCCAGACAGGGTGGAAGTTTCCAGCAACTTCTCACAGAAGTCACCTCTGTGAACCCCTGATACCAAAACCCAGGCCATACAAACCACCTATAAAGAATTGTTAATAGATGCCCTCTTGGACTTCCTGAACTCCAGACATAAATGAATACTGGAGTCTTAAGCCAGCAAATTTTGAAACAAATCATATTCCTTTCCTACTGGACATAGATCTGCTTCACAGAGTATCTAGGAACTACTGTCTAAGAACTGTCTATAAAAGATCAAAACTTGGGTGTAGGAAAGGTAACGTGAAAAGATATTTATGTTTACATGTACATTTTTAGTACATTCTTGTATGTCCAATTCTTACTTCAAACTGCATTATTTCACTTGATGCATTCACTTAATGTTTATACACATAAAATTTCTTCCATGTATGACTGTTTCATCTGTCATATCTTAGTTGTTATAAATTATGAGCAACATGCGTCAATACATTTATAACAACTAATATTACTGAGATTAAATGAAGAAACAGGCATAACTGAAACCTACACTGTTGAATTATCCATTATAGCTATCTGCTTTTTGAAGAAGTGCTGTGGAAAAACAATTGTGCTATCTTAGGCTATGAGAAAGCAGCATAACAACCTCACTCAGATCTTTGTGCCTGCTTCTCCCATGACAGTGAGCTTTTCTGTAGATACATCTGTCATGGTTTAAACCAGGCCAGCAACTAAGCCCCCACACAGCTGCTCATTCATGCACCCCCAGTGGGATGGGAAGAGAATCAAAAGAGTAAAAGTGAGAAAAGTTGTGTGTTGCCATATAAGCAATGCTCAGCAGTAACAAAAACCCTGAAATGTTCCAGTACAAAACGAGAACAGAGACCCATATGAGCTATTGTGAAGAAAGTCAACTCTATCCCAGTTAAGACCAGCACAACATACTAACATCCTTTTTGAATAAGTGGGTAGTAACTTTTAAGATCCTGACAAAAGCCTGAAGTCTATGGCATTTTTGAAGCCAGATCATAAAGAAGTAACACCTGATTTATAAACTGATTAACACAGTTGGGTTTTGTTGGGTGTTTTCCTTTTGCTAGCTGTTTAGACTCTTCTGTTCCAGCACAGGTTGAATTATTCCATTACAAATGGTGGGATTGTGCTTCCACCCCTTGAGCACCCAGTTCTAGGTGTATTAGATACCACTCCGTGTGAAAGCAAGAATGGCCTGCACTCAGCTGCCAAAGGTATTTGGAAAAACACATCAACAGCATCAATTGTTGCATACAGCTTGGCAGACTTCCTGTTAGACTCAGGTGTGTGTGGCACAACAGCACTTACCCATACGTGAGGAGCCAGTTTAGTTCTGATTCAGGCATTCTAGCTTGCCTCAACCCTGGCTGTCAGGGTTTTCAGAGACATGAGGGGGGAGGGTGCGCACCAGTGCCACTTGCAGGGGGCAGCCAGGGGTGGGGAAGCCTTGTCTCTGTGGAGACTTCATCTGGCAACACCCCACATGAGGCAGTCAGTAGGAGATACTGTTGAGGGGCTTCTCCAATCAAGTCGTGATAAGGTCTCCACTGATGGGAGGCAAAGAAAGATGGACCGGATCTATGTTCTCCTGTCCGTGAGCAGGCTTTGGGAGGGCCTGGCGGGGTATAAAAACTAACTGCATCACGGCTGAGCACTGCTGCTCGCTGGGGCCCACCACTGTTCTTTGGCTGCCTTGCTCCTTCCTTTGCCCTGGCCCCAGTCTGCCTTCCGTCTCTGCTGCCATCGCTGGCTCTTGCTGGCCCTCATGCCTGTCCCACCTCCCTGTGTCCCTGACCACAGCCCTGCCACTTCACCCTTGCATCCTTGCCTGGGCTGTCCACATTCGACCCTGCCGCCCCGATCCAGCCAGTTGCTGGGAACCTCAGCATGACTCTGTCCAAGGATCTGGACCTCCTGTCCAAGCACAGATTCACGGTGTGTCCGTCGCCATCACCGTGGGAGTTGCACCTGTGAAACCTTCAGTGAGGCCACAATAGTCCACCGTTAGCCTCAACCTTCCCCAGAATTTTTCACTGGCTGTATGGGACTGCTGAAGGGTGAGCGAGTCCTGCTGATTATTTTAGCACTCCAGCTAATAAATCAAGTTGTGATGGGAATCAGAAAGTCTTGGATGGTGTGACATTGCCACTGATGCATCATCATTGTGGCAATTGGCACCTGCTGTTCTTTAATTCACAGAATGGCCTCAACAGTGGGATTTTCCAAGAGATCAGGTAAGATAGCTGAGAAATCTTTTATTTTTGGTAGTTATACCAAAAGTTCATTGATAACTTGGATCCTTGAAGTACCCTTTCCTGAAGTAGTCTGCGGCCAAGGATATGTTGAACCCTGATCTGTGTATACTGTGTGCCTGTGTCTAACAAAACCTTTTATTTCTGTGCATCTCATGGACAAAACCCACACATTTTAATATTCCCACTCATGCCTTTCCTTCTCCTGCTCAAAGACAGAAACCCTCTATTCCCATTCATAGTCACTGTCTGATCCTTGCACTGCTGGACCAGAGGTCTCTTCACCAGAATCCTCAGTAATTTTTTTCTACATGTGGGGGGAGTATCAGTGATTGTTTACTTCTCAACAACAAGATTAAACTGATAGGTTTCTTGGGTGGCCCCTTCTTAGCAGCTGTCTTCCCCCTGAATTTTTGTACATGGGCTTGCAGGTTGAATGTGTGTATGCCATCCTACTTCCTCAAGTTCTCCAGCTGGTCCTACAGGAAGAACCAGAGAGTGCCATGCAGCACATGTCTGGGACTCATTTTCTCTCTCACCAGGGCTCTGTAGGGTAGTCCTGACAACCAAGATGCTGTTCCAGGAGAAAAGAAAGGAGAGAATTTTCTTCCAAGGTTTCAGAGTCAGGAAGATGCCCATTCCATACAAAGTATATATAAATCTGGGCAATATATGTTGTTAAATTGTTTGGAAGCTGGTACATTTTGGACTATCTTCCTCTGCATGACCTGTGCACACAGGCTGTCGGATCTTTGGAGAACTTGTTTTAATCTAAGTCATTGTAGAAGACTTTCAGCACCACTAATTTTCTCAGATACTGGGTGTTTTTCCCAGTGGTAGTCCACTTCTCTTGGTAATTCACAAGGTTTTCCTTGAATGTATGTCTCACTTTCATACTTGACAGGAACATCCTCCAGAGACTGCAAATGGCTGCCCCTTTTTTATTTTCTCTGTCAATTTCCCAATCCCCAGGAAAGAACCTAAATTATATCGATCCATCAACTTCCATGTCCGCTGGTTCTTTTTCGCTTCTTGTATGAGTACTGTAGTTCAGGGTCGGGTCCCTGATGTTCTTAGTTGTAATTTGGATTACTGTCTCAGTCAAGGTGTCTTCAGAGGCAGTCTGGGTCTCTATCTTAACCACACATTCTAGTAATACTGAGCTGTGGCTTGTCCTGGTTTAGGGCAAATCTGGGAGGAAGTCTCCGAATGGGGTTTCTTTGGAAAGCAAATCCAAACAGCCCCTCCCCCCAGCCGGTCCGGGGAAAGAACTCCCTCAGAGAAGAGTGGAAAAACCCCTATTTATTTAACAGAAAAAATGCCCACAAGCATAAAGAATGAATAATAATAATAACAATAATAATAATATGAAACAATAAAACCTCTCACCACTCCGAAGAGAGATGGCAAAACTGAGAGTCTGTGCCAGGAGTCTGTTTATCAGTTCCAGTCCCTTCAGTGCTGGAAAATGCCGAGTCCCGGCCCAGTGGGCCACAGGTGCAAGATCCCAGTGCTCCCCTGGGTTTTTCAGTCCAGAGCAGATTTAAACAGTCCCAAAGAAGAAAAAAAGGGAAAAAAAAAAACAGTCCAGGAAAGCTTCTTTGCCTCAGCTAGCTAGACTAACAAAGGGAAGAAAAAAAAAACTCTCTCTGGCTGCCCTCCATGCATCCCACGAAGGAAAAAAAACCAACCACACAGTCCCAAGGACGAGAGCAGATTCAGAGGAGTGAGTTTGTTTTTCAAAACAAACGGCGCGCTTCTTCTTTCCCTGCTCACTCTCAGAACCAGTCTTAAAGGTACAGAACACAGAACAGACGATGTGGGGATACAGGCATCATAGTCACCCTAGGACAGGCTCAACAGACCTGGGCCAAGCTTCAAAATGGTACTAGAAGCTGCTGTGTTTTATTGAGGAGGGCAAGATACCCTTCTACCAGGCAGTGCATTAATTCAGTGAGGTTATTTGCTTGGTTCAGATATCAAATCCCAGTCTATGTGAGGTGATAATTGCCTGAAATACCCACCCAAATACTTCCACGCACCCTGCCACACAGGGGCCATCTGCCTAATGGCATGTTTTGCTTTCATCTCTCCCCAAAACTGTGCCCTCTTATATCAGGATGACACTGGATTCAGGAACCTGACAAAAAGCTGACAGTGTTAATAATATTAAACAACTTGCCTGAAAGTGACCAAGGGCCTCAGGAGCCCAAGCATCAAAAATGTCCACATCAATCCTGAATTAGGAGAAGGATATCTACTGCCATCCTGGCCACAAAGCCACCCCAGCACATTTAGGCATCAATGATGCCTAACAATGACACCAGCACATAGCCATTGTTTCGATTAGTGTGTTTCCAGCCTCAGCAAAATAAAGAGCTGAGCATTGCAGCAGTTAAACTCTCTGACCCTCACACAAGCCTGCCAATTAATAACTATTATACTTAAAAATTCAAAACTGCCTCACACTGAGTGCCAGGAGAGGACTGTGGTGGGTTGACCTTGGAAGGCCACCACATGTTCACCAAAACAATTTCTAACTTCACCTCCTAAGCAGAACATGGGGGAAAAAATAAGATGAATAACACATGGATCCCAGTGAGGGCAGTTTAATGAGAAAAAGCAACGGATGTGCATGGAGAAAAAGCAAAACAGCAAGGTATATTCTCTATTTCCATTCAGCTAGTGATGTCCATCCTGGGAAGCAGGGCTGCAATACATGTAGCAGTTTCTTCTGAAGACAATCAACTTAATAAGAAATACCTCCCTCTCCCTGTCTCTTCTTGTCTCTTCTTTCTGACCTCAACACCATGTGGCATGGAATATTCCTTTAGTGCCCTCCTAGTCTCTTTCCCACACCCAGCCTACCAGCCTTGGTGGGGTTTGAACAGAAAGAGCGGATGCTGTGCAGGCACAGCTCAGTGGTTGCCCAAACACTGGTGTGTCATTCACAGCATTCTTGGTGCAAATACAAGTGGCAGTACTATAAGGTTTGCTAAGGGGAAAGTTAACTCCATCCCAGAGATAGCCTATACACTTTTAAAACTCAGGGCTCTTATGTGGTGACAATTTTTCAGACAAAGTTCACATCCTGATCTGCTTGTAGAAAAACACTTTTTTTTTTTCAGCTTAGTCTTCTTTATCAAAACCATGTGCATGCCAGGAGTATGGTAAATGTTTTTATCACAAAATTTAAAACAGCCTTAATAGCAACATAACAGCACCTACAGCCAGCTGTTCCCTGATGTCTTTATAACAGCTAATGAATTTTACGACAGCATTACATGTCTTGCTTGCTTTTCCAATTAGCTTCATATAATTATTCTCACACCAGGGAAATTACTAGTGAACTAAAATGAGGTTTTAGACATTTTCCTTTCTTCTTGTTTTCTGTTGAATCATGGCTACCTGTCCATGCAAAATGTCAAAAATTTCCAAGTTTTCATCTGTAATTATCTGCTTTCCTTTCTACATTGGCAAGTCTCAGCCATGTTTTAATGTCATTTTACTATTTTTTAAATGTAATTAATTGTTGTGTAATATCAAAGATGCTTTTTCCTTTGTGTATGTGTATATGTATATCATGCCCATCCTCCTTTTAAGCAACATTCAACTCTCAGTTTGGTAAATCACTAATCTTTTTGTGTTAGTATAATTGTCAAAATGTTGCATAGCAAGTTCTTGTTAGGTAGAATACAGAAACCTTTAGTATTTTAATAATTATTTCTTATTGCTATAGGAAATACACAATATGTTTTTCTTTAAGATGAACTTTCTTGTAAGAGTAAAGCTCTTTTAAAATGGTAAAGAAATAATAATCAATTTTCTAATCAATCAATTTTCTAATTGATTGCAGGATGTTTTAAATGAAGCACTTGACATTACTGCCACTCACTTGAATGCACACATTTGATATCCTTTGATGCTAAAATTATCAACACAGTTAAATATAAGTTTCTAACATAGAACTAGATTATTACTGTCTCCAGTCATTCTATCCAAATGGAGATATGAACAGATTTCTGATGTAAAAGATATAAAATCAACTTTTTATATTGCAAATTATACCACGTTTATTCTCAATGACAAGAGCCCCGTATGCCTCTTACTGAAATTTATCTTACTGAAACTCCAAGCATTAGACAGAAACAAGAAAATAAAACGTTCTCGTAAAATTCCTTAGCACATTATCTTGGTGGGTTTGTAACAACCTAAGCACATGCAGCACTGGAGATTTAGACTTGTGTGTATGCATGTGTACACTACTGTGAACACATCCACATACACGTCTGCATAAAGCATTGATTTAACTCCTTTATCATTACTGTGAAGTTGCTTCCTCCCCTCACCTCTGAGGATGCCAATTCTCATGTAGTAATAAATTCCAATATTCTACAAAATCAAGTTCTTATTATGGCTCAAGCTGTGCCATAATTTTTTCCCATATTTGATGTTTTATTCTTTTTGCTAACAAAAGTAGCTGTGATAAAATCAAGTTATTTTTTTACTTCTGTTATGCCCTTAAATAATTTTTTTAATGTCACATAATGTGTGTCTTTAATGGTCTTTACTGTGACCAATGCAGACCTCTCAGATACCTCAAGAGAGTTTGATGTTCTCACTGTCTGGAGAAAAACACACCAGTATTTTTGTAATTGTACTTGGTCAGCCAAGACCTTTTTTATCATCACATAGTGACCATTGACACTTAGTGACCTTACTAGTATGATTGAAATAAAGGAATAGACAACAAAATAGTGTTCAATTACTTGTTGGCATTGAGACCTACACTTAATTAAAAGGAACAAAAGCATTGAAAATTAAATTACCATTTTCCCCAAGCATATGCTTTGCATATATTTTAATAATGGAAGGGAAGCAAAGGCTTGAGGTAAGTTTTTGGTCAGTCAACTCAAAGACTTGTCAATTCAAAATCATATCTGAAAGAGATAGGTACAGTTCAATTCTTAGCGACTTTCAATAAAGCAAGTCAGTAGCACCAGTAGTAATAATTGTAGTCTTAATGTTAGAATCAATTCAGAAGAACCTTATAACACTGATTAAAAGATGTCAGTTTTAGTCTAACATAGTCCATTATGGCAAGGGGAGCACTGAACCAAATCAGGAAGGTCTGCTCTTTTGTGCCTTCTGGAAAAAAAAAAAAAAAAAAAGAAAAAACAGAAAAAAAGGAAAAAGAAAAAAATAAGAAAGAAACGAAAGAAAGAACCCACACATAGTCACCACATACTAAACACAAAAAAAGCAAAACAACCCCCTGACCCCCAAGTAAAAGTAACACCCCCACAAGAAAGAAAAAAAAAATACCCAAAACCAAAAACCCTAAAACCAAACTGAGTCTATTTTATTTCAGAGCATGAAATAATTAAAGATTATGAATTTTCTCTGTAAGTGCAACAAGTGTTGAAGTACTGTGAAGCTGTGATTTTCATAGGAAGTTTTATGTCAGAGAGCAGCTAAAGGAGGTTTAGGACAGGTGATAGCAGTATTATAATGTTTTTAAAAACAGGCTGCTGAATATCAGTAGCATTGCAGGGCTGAAACTAACACTTCAGCTCTGTCACTTTCTTGGAATAATTTCTTGTAATTGCTTCTGGCAAGTAATAACTTGCTGGTTTTAAATCTAAAGCCTTAAAAAAATCAATGGTTACTCAAATGGTTAAGATAAATGTTACTTACATTTACTCTGGATCTAGACTTAACAGATCCTTCATCTTAATATATTGATTCAAAGTTTCAATTATTACAATATATGTCATTTACTACGGTACCATTTTTATAGTAAAGTCCACCCTAAAATACTGATTCTCAGTATGTTTTGTCTTTCTCAATCCATTCACTGCCCAGATTAAATAAATAAACAATAAATAAATGAAAGAAATAATAATGGAACCGAGAGGTAAAAAAAAGGAGACGGTTTCTTGACAAGATAAATGTGGTACAGTCATAGATAACTCCCCTCCATTTCAACTGTTGAAATAAAACCTAATTCTCAGTTAATGTATTCTAGAAACACACTATCCCTGTTAAGGTAAACTGATTTCCCTTAACATAGAGGCAGTAAGACAAGCAGAAAATAATAGAAAACTATAAAATACATTGGTGACCTTGTTCTGTCAAAAATAAATTAAAATAAATGTATATAATAAAATATTACATTTCCTTCTAAACATAATTTTGGAATTACTGTGAAATTCATGGTGTCTATGTCAATACCTGCAACTGTTTGTTCTGATAAACACTAATTAGCTATAGATATCTTCCTCTTAATAAGCAGAATTACATACTTTTATGAAAGCATTGGCATCTTTTTTCATTTATTTCTTCTCAGTACATGAAATATGAATAATAGTTAGATTACCCACTGCTGAAGCAGGTAATATTTCCATGAGGAGAGAGAATTTCTTATATTTAATGCATATTAATTTCCTTCCTGCAATATTCCTTTTTGGTAACTTGAACAGCAAATCTGAGTTTAACCTTCAAGATACTTAAGGTTTTTGTTTTAGACTTTCCTCTGCACTTCTTCATAAATGCAAATGCCTAAGGAAGCAGCGCAAAGCACCATTTTATATCAAGGGTGAAGAATAGATCCTTCTGCTATTTATTCAGTAGCAGAGCCAAATTGAAAAATAAGGGACAATGAGTCTGAGGTTACTAGTGAGTATTGTTTTATTTGAAATAATACCACAGGTTACCAAGCCATGCACTCAATGCTTCCATTGATACAGAGTTTGAGTCAGTCCTACTCTTGAAAATTACTTTCTGTAAAAACACCCTTTGTCAATTTTTATTTAGGTAAAAGACACAAAATCATCAGAAAGTTTAAGAGAGACAATTGGTGAAAAATATTCTTTATATCTGTACAATGAGTTCTAGGCAGTATAATTTGTTGTTTCTTACAAACAATTTTCTTTCTAAAAATACCCAAACAAACCCACAGTAAAAACCCACAACCAGACAAACCAAAACCAACAACAACAAAACCAAAAACCCACCAAAAAAACCCCCAAAAACCCAACACTAAACAAAATCCCCCAAAACTAAAATTCCCACAAGACCAGTGGAAACTCTCTATAAAAACTCCAGATAAGACCTTTCCATTATTTCCCATGAATGGCAGTATGTAATTTTTTAAAAGTTCTCATTTGAACCTCATCTGTGATTTAAGTTAGTTCACTAAAGAACCCTCTGGTAATTCAGCCTGTGTAATTCCTTCCCCGCATTCTGCTCCTTATCAGACAGTCTGTTACTATTTATACTGAATAAGGGGGGAGTTTTTATGTTCTTCAGTTAACAGCTAAAGTGGCTGAAAAGAAACCTTACAACAAAGCAAATCAAGTAAACATTATAATAAAACAAATAAAATTTTACTTTATTTTATTTTAAATTGTTAGATCTAGAGTTTTAGGATGAAAGAATTTAATTCATGAGAGAGTTGATTTACTTTTCACTAAGAAGAAATGACAGGTGTTTTTCAATATTTCACAAGTATCACACTGATCTTTGAAGCTTGTGATTTTGAGATTGTACTTTATATTTATTATAATAAAGGAATAATAGAGGAAGTGCATCTGACTCATAATACTGAAAGCTTCACTGTGTAGTTGCCACAGATAATAGAATTACAAGATCATAAAATGCTCTTTGGTTCTTTTGGAGGTCACCTAGCCCAAACTCCCACCTGAAGACTAACAGCCAACAACAGATCAAAGCCATGATTTTGTCAAGATAAATATTTATAAGTTTCAATCTGCCCTATCCCTGTTAGGATGTCCATAAATTTCCATGTGCATTTGAGTGCTAACCAGTCAAGTAATAACTGACTCTTTGAGCCTAATGATGGGTTACATTCCAGCCTAACAACAGTCCATTCCTCCAGCCTCTATTTTCTCCAGTGAGAGAGCCATGAAACTGGCATCAAAAGCCTGACTAAGGTTATGGTATCTACTCTCTTCCTGCCTATGCAAGCAGTCACAGAACACAGCCAGGCTGGTCAAACATGGTACTTTGTAAAGCCTTGGTGATTGTTCATGATTACATTAATGTCTTTTGTGTGACTGAAAAAAAAATTACAAGGCAGTGTATACTGTAATACCCCTGTGGGGGAATGATTAATTCCTGCTTTGGTTGCTTGTCATTGCATTAAGTTAGTGTATTCAAAGTTATTTTTTTAAAGAGAAGGCTCAGGACAATGGCATTTTTAAAGCCGATTACAGAGGATATTTAATCAGACAGTGTATAAGGGAAAGGAAGATTATTTGCAGACAGAAAAAAGCCTAGAATTTCAAATACACAGAGACTGATCACTCATAAAATATCTTTAAGGATTTTTTTCTACATAAATGAAAAACACTGAAAAATGCCAGCTGAAAGAAAATGCTTGTGAGTGCCCATACTGATTCTTAGATTAATTTAATTACTCATCAGTTAACAAGACTTTGAAAATAAATCTCTGACTGCCTTACAGCAATTAGTTCATAAGAGCTGCTATACAAAGTGGCCGAGTCATTGGTTTTCAGAATATTACTTCATAGAGTGGGAAAGAAGTATTGGGACATTCACATGTACGCCAGAGAGTATTTATCCCTTCTGATAAGGCACAGCTGGATCAACTATGCAAGCATGAGAAACAGTGGTTATGTCTTAGAAAGGGTCATAAACCAACCCCTGAACTGCCCTCTGACTCATTTCTGGGGTTTCTGGTTTTCACCAGGGGACTGTGCATGCTCCATAGTGTTGAAACAGACAGTGTCCCTCTTCCTACAGGGGAGCTGCTTGGCATTCCCACCTTAATCTGAACATGTATTAACCAATTGAATTTTTTTGGGGTGGGGTGCCCCACCTCTGACAGATGAAGACTGATACCATCACTTTAATCAATGAACATTGAAATTACAAAACCTGAGTCATGTCGCTGGATTCACGGGTAGCAATAATTTTCCTCCTGACTCTCTACTCTTGAGTTTTCCTTTTCTTCTTTTCTTTAACTTACATATTTCCTTAAGGGATATTTTTATACTTTTATATTGCTGTATTTTTACAGATAATAAAAATAAAAGGCCATTTCCATTTCAAACGGTTCTAAAATAAATCTGCCACACACACACATATACCCACCAATCAGGGTCATTTCACTGTAATCTGCTCAAAGGCATCTACTAACGAGAACCTCAGTTACACAACCTCAGGAGTGTTGTAACACCCAGGTGGTTGAACCAAAGTCTCTGAAGGTATCTGAAAGGCATGTAGAGGTGGCACTTGAGGACTTAGTTTAGTGGTGGACTTGACAGTGTGAAGTTAGTGGAGTCAAATATTTTATTATAACTGCTTTTACAACCTAAATGGTTCCATGACTCTATGAAAGGAGCCCTTAATAACTAACAGATTCCAACACCAACTGATGTTTTTTAACATTTGTTATGATCAGAGTGGATAGGAAGCTGCCTTGCTTCCTATCCAGTGGTCCTGGTGGACGTAGTCTGCACATGGGCCAGCCTTGTGCTGCTGCAGCAACAAAGTCAAATATGTCTTGGGGGTCATCTGCAGGATCATGGTCATGCCACTCAGGGCCAGTCAGGCCAGACCCAGGGTACTGTGACAAGTTCTGGTGCCTGCAGTTCAAAGGTTGTGGGCTCTCTGGAAAGGATCCAAAAGAGGACCATGGTCAAAGGACACAGAACCCATCCTGTGTGGAAAGACTGAAGCAGTTGTATCTCCACTACCTGGAGAACACAGGGCTGCGGGGACCTAATCACAGTACTCCAGTACTTAAATGACAGGATACTTCAAAAAGGATGGAGGCTCCCTCTTCACAGGTACCAGACAGCGATGACAAGGGGAAATGGGTATAAGCTGAAGTGGGAGATGTTTCACACTGACAGAAGAAAGCATTTTCTTTTTAGTGTGAGAGCATTTATTCACTGCAACAACCTCCTCTGGGACATGGTAAAATCCCCATTCCTGAAGATTTTCAAGATGCAATTAAAGAGGGTGGTAGATATCTTAATATAAGTTCCCTTTCCCAAAAAAGCCTGGGCTGGAAGATCTTTTGAGGCTCCTTTCTAACTGGGATGTTCTGTGATTCTATGAACAAATATCAAATAATACTTGTTAGACTTCCAGACATTAATTCAGTGCCATAATCCCTTTATACTTTTTTAATCCAAAAACAGTTAAAACCACAAGCAAAACTATTAAGTAATTGTTCTGTTCTCTATAAAGCAATTAATATAGTGTGAATTAATCCCACAATGAGTTAAGCAACCCAAGTAACAAGACTGTTGAAAGAAAAAAATGTAATTTCTAACCTTGCAAGCATTCTTTTTTTAATAAACAGTTTTATCTTCTACAAGTCATATCATACAAATCCTTTACTGCCTGATGATGCATGCAAATAATGATAAGTCTGTCAAAATTTTCCATGGTTCCCATTTTAAAATATATTAATTAAAAGAGAATTATAAGCAATCTAATTAAAAATGTCTCCATTGTTTTGAGGAACTAAAAAATGAGTTGCAGACTTGACTGAACTTCAACTTCCTAATCATCAGGCCTGCTTCAGTGTTGTGTTTAATTTTGAGCATAACAGTAAACAGCTAGAACTTGATATAGATATAGCAATTTTCCCTGTTTCCTGTGAACAATTGATAAAGTTAGGCGTAAGGTCAGTGCAAAGAGATACATTCTGAGGTGAGAGCAAAGTTGCAATGAACACATCATCATATGTATTATTTTTCTCTTGCGTGTGTGTGTTTGTGTAGTTCTGGTCTTCAATTTTTGATTAGATGTAGGAAATATTTGGTAATGATAGGATTCATTATAAAATAACTAGTCCAGTCTCTTTGAAGTCAAGAATTGTATCTGAAATCTTGACTCTACTGCACCTTTATCTGTCACCTACTAAAAGTAATTAAAAATTGTTGAGTGCTCATGTTTAAAAAGAAAAACATTATCTTCATTATCTCTGCCATCTTTAAGGAAAAATAATTGAAAACATGTAAAAAGATAATTAATTGCTCCACAAACCATTCCTTATATGCTTGTGTAGTATATCTTGACACATGACCTATTTTATGAGCCATGCCTTGTCCCTTAACAGCTAGACGTGTTGTTGGAAAAAGAAGAAACTCAAAAACTGATTAGAGACTTATCATTTGCTTTAATAAAAATGTAATAACAGTTACATGAAGTTTCAGTATTCTTACTAATAGCATGCCCAGTGTTTAACTCTTATATAAATTTCTGCTGCTGCACTGCTGATCTTCTTAGTATTCCATCATGTGAGTCCATGGGGAGTTTAATCTGACTAGGGATAATTTTCTGTGAATTTTACATAGTTTTATGTTTGTTCAATTATCACCTTCATATTTTCCTTCTCATTTTATCTACACATTTGTAGGCTCCCATTTTCTCTCTCACGTTTCTATGACTGTTTTTATTCCTTATTTCTGTTTGATGACTGCAGGAAACAGGAAAGGATTTCCCGCCTCCCAGAAAAGTCTTACCAACTTCATGAAAGAGTGAAAGGATTTTCCTCTGGATTCACAATAATAAAAGTGTATAATTTTCCTTCCTTGTCATTTGCTAACAAGATACATGCAAATGTATAATACAAAGAACTCATTCCTGATGTTAAAAATACTGTGTTTCTCAGAGTGGTAATGATGTGGGTATTTATAAGGATAATGACTAATGGGAAGCATGCAACTTCGAAAGTAGAATGAGGAAAAATTCTCAAATATCTTCTACATGAAGCTACTTCACAGCTATTATAAAGAAATTCCCTTTTAAAAAGATTGCAGAGAAAAATTATTAAACTGTACTACTCTAGTTAGAAATAAATTTTTGAGGGGTGTAATAATGAGTAATTTCACTGAAAAGTAAGTTCTTGCCTTCCACAGGTTTTTTTTTTGTTTGTTTTTGTTTTTTTGGTTTTTTTTTTAATGAGAAGAAAGACAAAAATAGCCTTAAACTAACACTGGTTCAATTTTTCTGACTTTATTAACATTGCTGTTATAAAATGTTATTTTATGTACCATTATATATATATTATATATAACCATATTTATACCGCAAAGAAGATTCTTTAGTTGCTTAAAAGAATAGGGTATTCACACTGATTAATTTTAGAATTAGTTTCAGATATTTATGAAGAAATACATTATATACTGACTTAGAAAAATACATGGTACTCGTTCCAGGCAAATTTTGTAGCACTTTCACCCCTGCTTATGCAGTGGTTGTGGAATCCAGGATAATCATGCCTCATTTTTTCTGCACTTGTGCTTCTGCACAATTCACATTCAGACAAAAATAGCTCAGTAACTCTTCTTCAGTAACTCTTCTTCATTATTTTTCATTAAGAAAGGTTAAAAAAAAAGATTATTCAGGAGGTGAAATTCAAAGTATTCTGTAAGAATGTTTCAGTCAACTTAACTGGGTTTTGGATTAAGTTTTATTTACTTGTCGTTATGATATGGGCGCTGCATCTGCCCAACATCAAAAGAACAGTTATGATTAGTATAGTCCACTCCTAACTAGTCTTTGATTAGTGTGGCACAGGACACAGCTAGAGAGTGAAAGTGGTATTTGTTTCACATAAAACTAGTGAACTCTAACTTCCCTCTGCCATATTTAAGCAAATAAGCCACCCTACTTTTACAGCCCAATTGTTGACTCTGCAAAGCATGATTCTAAGAGAAAACAAACAAGAAAGCAAATAAATAAATAAATAAATAAATGGCGAACATTCAATATGATTTTTTAAATTGAGATCCAAAATTATGTTACTAAGGGGTTTTTTGAGAAAAGTAATGGAATAAAAATTGCCAATGTGGTTTTGGTTTTTTTAATGCTTTCTTAACAGAAAAAGGTTCTTACAATTATGCAAGCTGACCAAAAATGTCAGAGATGTATAGGGTATCTACATTTTCACAGAAATTCATGAGCTTTTAAATTGCAAAATTTCTCTTAATAATTATATATTTTACATATATTATATATTTTTACAATATATATGATATATGTAAAATATAGAATTGACATAAATATATAATTATTATAAAACATATAATATAAATAGTATATAAAATATATAATATATAAATGCATATAAATATTATATATATAATTATCATAAAATATATATTTTACATAATATAAACTCAAAGTAGAATAAGGTGAAGGAAATAGTTTCTCCAGGCAGATAAGTCTTTATACAGTTTGTTAGTGCAAATCTCATGAGACATCATATTATAGTCTAAGGGTCATGCAAATTAAGCTAGTCTCACCATCATTTTTGTCTTTGATTCCCAAATTTACATTGATGCATGAATGTCTCATATTTTTGTTTGGTACATCTCTGACCAGAAAAAAAAATCTTTTCTTTGCAGATAAGTGTTCTAAAAAGAAAAATCTATGTCAGTGCAAATTTTCAGTCACAGATTTGAAATTTTGGTGTGGTCTCATGCATGCCTGAAGCAAAATAAAATCAAATTATGTCACTTCTGCTTCTTAGATATCTCCTATCAAAAAGCTGCAGGCATGTAGTTTCTATAGCATGATCAGTGCTTAACACCCATGTGCGAAAGTTCTTTATTTACCTACCATCACCGTGATTGCCTAGTCAGCAACCAGGTCCTTACTAAGCATCTTGAACACTCCATACAGCTGGTAACTGAAGGCCTGCTACTTAACCCAAAGTTTGCACTCTTTTTCCGCTCTGTGAACTCCCTAGGGATGTTAAGAGTCTGAACTGTTGATCAGTACACAAAGAGAAGAAAATTCAAATAAAACTAAATCAAATCAGATTTATATATAAAAAACAATCTTGAAGTGTTGCATTAATATGTTGTTGATAAATATGAAGATCCACACTTGGTCTTTATCGTGGGCAGAAGAAATTGGAAGATGTTGTTTTCCAGGCTTTTTCTTCAGCCTCGTCAATGAAATATAGGAAGAGCTTGCTTGAGGATTTTCTTGGCATACATTCCATCAGGTATTTTTTCATTAGGCCCAGCTGCACATTTTTTACCAAGAAAAGAAGGGAAGAAAATATCTTATATAACTGGTTATAGGAGGATGTTTTGGATGCTTAGATACAGGTGATATTCAAGATACAGTATGCTTCAAAATAATAAATATGAAGTCCTCTTACTCTTTGCTCTTCTTTTGCAATGACTTTTAGAGCAGATTTTGCACTTTAAATAATAAGGTTTTGTGTGCATAAATCCTGATTTTTTTTGAAATGTGCCTCTAAGGAACCGCTGGCCTTTTCAACGTTGCTTTGCAAGTGTAAAACATTAAAGTCAGCCTCAGGGCCTCTCTGGATAAACAGCTTTTATTCAGCCTCTGGGATAGTGGAAAGGAATAGATGCTTTACTGAAATGTGAAGAGCATTGGTCCACTTTGTTGTACTTCACTCTGTAGACACTAATTTAGCTGAATAAGTTGAGGTCATGAGTCTTGATCCCCCCTATTTAACTCACTTAGTGTACTCCTCCTAAGTATCTTAAGTTGGGCATATGGGAACTGTTCCTCACAGAGGATAAACATGGCCAGACTGATCACAGCACAGACATCTCCAGGGCTCTCCCCTCACCCAGCACCTGAGATGTCTGCACAGTCCTGACCCACCTGTATGAACCATGGCTTTATACTTCTCTGCTCAAAACTTTCCACACTTGCAGGCACTGAATTACAATTGCACGCTTATGCAGCCAGGTACCTCAGCCCCAGCAAAATCACATAGTTATAGGAGGAAAATTAATGTGTTTTTTCTATTTTGCTTATTAACTTACCTTTTTCTCTTTAGCCTCATTACTATGACCACTGGTAGTATACAATGCAAATTGCACACAATGAAGTTATTTTCAATTTTTAAATTTTTTTTCTTTTACTTATATTAATATTGGTTGGCGTTTTCATGTCTGTTATAAAGCTAATGAAACTCTGTTCTGAATTTGACTTTCTCTGCTCTGGTGAGTGAACTGTGATGTGCCAATTGTTTTTTGCAATATAAATAGTACTGTGGAGAGCTGAACATTTTACAACCTTAGTTTACAAATTTCTCTCATTATTATTATAATATATAATCCAAACTCACATTGAAACAGGGGCGATTTCTTCTGCCTGTTCCACAGTCTTAGAATCAAACCTTTTTTCCTTGCAAAAAAGACAAACTTCCAGAGAAGTGTAGACTACATTTCAGGAGCTTAGGCAAAGATCCTGAATTAATGTGTTAAATCTACTGACATTATGTCCTCTTTCCTTACATAAAATTTAAATAACAATAAATGGACTGGAATACACTAGATTTTCTCTTAGGAAGTTCTTAACTGAGCCTGAAAATACAAGCAGTTACTTTCCTTCCTATCACCATAAAACTGAATGTGTAAAAATACACACAGCTATGTTATATTTTGAGTCAAGTCTTTGCCAATTTATTTATATAAGTTACTGGCTTGTATGAGAGGGCAAGAAGACTAAAGGGCAGAAAAAAAGACTGTTTAGAAAATTCAGTTTATGTCTCATACTGATGACCAACATATAAAATTCTCCAGTTGCTTGAATTGTTTTTGGATGAGAGAACTTCACACCCCAAGCACTTTTGCCAGTTCACAGTTAAGGGAGGGTTATGAGTATTAAGTATTTTTGTGCAGCTTTTCAGGTTTCATCAGACCTTACCCCATAGTGTAATACTTTTGTAAATATTTCGTATAGATTTTTTTTTTTAATCACACAATTCACTTTAATTATTTCAGTGAAAATTAGGCTCACCTGAAGATTTGAGTCCTGGCCCCTTAGTATTTCCTCCCCCTGAATTTTATTTTTGTTTCTTTTGGGGACATACAACTAAAATTATATGCCTTTCTGTCATACAAGGTCACAAAATGTCCATCAGACTGTGAATTTAATATACCTCAGCTATTCACTAATCAGATAACGGAAGAGGCAAAGTGAAGATTGCAAGGAGAGCAGACCAAATGTGTGCAGGAGTCTTCGTATGCCATACCCAAGACATTCAGGCGTGTGTGTGAGAAAGAGAAGGGAAATAGACCAAAAGAGCAGGGTTGGGCTACTCTTTCCCTTCCAATCTAAATCATTATGACCACGTAATTCAGTGACTCAGTTTTTGCTCTGCATTTAGTAGAACTGGAAGAAGACTTCATGTAATTTTTTTTTCTCCACAGTTCACCTGTTTTAAATGACAATTTCCTTGGAATAAATGATTGGGAGATGATTTGCATGCAGAGTAAATAGTATAGCCAAATATCCAGGCTGTTTTCTCAGCTTACTTGAGGATTTAAATTTCTCTTTATCTTGATGGTGCTACTACTAGAGTTAACTGAGAGGGGAAAAAATAAGGAGTTCATTGCACTGCCGTGGTGTATGGCTTTCAGACATGTCAAACCAATATTAATTTACCTCTCTATGTTGTTTAGACAGAATTTAGGTAGAAAAGAACGTTACTCTTAAACTCAGCGGAAAGTTCTAATGGGGAGACTCCTTTCAGATTTCTGTTGTTTAAAGCCAATGCTATGTTCTTACAACTGAATTAATTTGCAAACATACACAATTTAATCCACTGCTTTCAAAGTGTTTTAGTATATCTAAAGGAGATATCACACATTCACTTAAGTTCTTCAGTGTAAAGTCCAAAACCAGCACTACTACTTTATTTGTGTCATCACTGAAAGCCTCTTAAAACTTGTTCAGTTGCCTTGCACAAAGAGAGTTCACTGTGAGCAAAGATGGTATTACTACAGACATCATCATTTTTGTTTACTTGGATAAAACTGTCTCATGTAGGTAACACGCTTTGTGAAAATGAATGTATTTTCCTCAGATTCAGCTCATGAAATTTTACTCACCTTAGTAATATCTTTTTGGGAATTAGGAGGCCACACCTTATTTTCAATCACTATGTTACCTCATAATAAACCAGATAAGCTGTTTAAGAGGGCTTGTTGACTTTGAGAGTGTCTTTGTGGATATATTGGCTGAGATCACAGTTATGTTGCAATAGGTTTTGTAAATGACTTCATTAAAAATCGTTTTAGACCCAACCCCAGTAGACTGTCATGAGTAATGTGGTTCACAGCGCTTGTAGTTCTACAGACAGATATGGCAGTGCTGAGATGAATGACATTTTTGCTTAGATAATATGAGGTTCTACTACAATATTTACCCCAAGAGGTCTGAAAAATAGGAGTTTCAGAGGTTGCAGTGTCTCCATTTGAAAGGGAAGAGGCATTTTTCAGGAACTAACTCTGCTATTCAGGATTTCTCGTTTGTTTGTTTTCCCCATGGTGTGTTTTTTGCCTATTCTTTTGTGGGAGCTGATCCTCCTTACCAGTTGAAAGTAATTTTAGTGATTTTTTTTAATTTTAATTTTCATATAATTTACTCAGTCATGAGGGAAATAGGCTTTGCTTTTTAATCTATTATTCTGACTGCACAAAATATTTGAACCCCTATAACATTTGTTATGGCCAGAAAACACGATAAGTGAGGATAAAAGCTAAAGCCAGAATGCTGAGTGTCACAGATTTGATTGAAACAGCTTAATCCCCTTCCAGAACATTAATGAAGATGTTAAAGAAATCTGGATGCAGAAAGCTGTTTCAATGAAATCTGTAGATGTTTCTGAGCTGAGCAGATTTTTAAGTATAAAAGAGAACAACAAAAAGAAAACCAAACCAAATAAACACCCACAAAGAAATAGCAGAGAGGAGAATCAGAGGCAGAAGTTCAGAAATATTCTCATATATAAAAGCGAAGACAGTTTTCTGGACCATTAGAATCAGTCTTCTGATAGGAAGTTGTTACATATAGTCTACTTAATAAATGTTAACCTTTATCTTGCTATACTAGCACACAGTCTTAGGCTGTTACAGCTTTTTTATACATAATTTTCTTTTAATCTGAATTCTTATAGCATGTAGTCAATAAGATGAAGATGGATTCTCTGAAGGTAAAGACAGAAAATTAGATAAAATTTTTAAGAAATATGAAACCAAAGGACCTCAATGTAAGTTAATACAGATTAATATTCACCCACACAGTTCTGTTTTAATAAGGAATTGCCACTGCTTGACCTGTTTTAATGTGAAAATAAGAATTTATTGTAAAATTGAAAGAAGTGATGATTTCTAGGTGTGAGAAAAGTTCCCTTAAAAATATTAAAAATACTAATCTTCCAGCATGAAAGCAAGAGAGTGCCAACACACTTAGAACAAGATATCTCATGAATGACATGTAATATAGTTCAAGAATGAACAGTCGGCATTACAAAAAATTTGTACACAAACCCAACTCTGATGAATAAGATTACTAAGATAATATTCCAGAGCTAAAATGTGCAAAAACTTAAATGGCAAGTTGAATTTTCACTTATCTTCTATGGTATATATGCATATATTACATACACTTTGCAAATGAGCTTCTTTTTTCTTTACCTCTGATTATCTGTGAAAATGTTTTGCTTGATATCAAATAAATATTTTGAACGAATTAAGTCAATCAGAAATATACTTTAAAACTATTGTTGAGTTTGGTTTGGCTAATGAGCTGCTAGCTTAGTTATTCGCAAAGCTCAAGAAAACACATTTAGGTCAATGATTCAGCTTAAAGAATTGGTTTTAGTTTGGCAATATGCAGTTTTCTACAATGGAATAGTTCTCCATTCCCTGTGTGTGGTAAGTCATTTTTGTTTCTAAGAAAACTGAATACACAATTGCCTTCAGGATATTTAACCCTAAGAAAAAATTCTTTTACCTCTGCTTTTTCACCCACGAGCAAAACACACCTGTGCAACTCTGTTAAAAAGTCCTGGATATTTAAGCAGCTAAGGCAAAACCATATTCCCCAAAGTGTTAAAATTGGAGGCATTTCCCCAAGACCAGCTTTAGCTTGTGGTCCATGTATCATTTTTTCGGGTTGCAAAATTGACCAAATTGTCTATTTCTCCATTTCTTGAATGTTGTTCCTTGAAATAGTATGTGTAGTTTTCTTTCACATGTGGGGTTTTAAACAGATGAAACTGCCTAGATTTCACAGCTTTGGTTGCTCTGTAATATCACATACAGATTAATAAGCACATAAAATTAATGTGGGCATGTGGTTTCCTGGTTTTTATCTGCCTGGGTTTTTTTCAGTCACTTACAGAACTGGACTGTGCTTCCCCTCTCACCACAAACAAGAAGAGCTTCTGAGAAGAATTGCATGCCCAAAATCCTGGGAATTTGGAGACCTGTTGATACCATCCCCTATAAGTCATCCCTCCAAAACAGCGTGGCAGTGTTTTACAGATCCCTGCCCATGGTAAGCAAGGCATGAAGAGAGGCTGTGCAATCCAGGCAACACCAGGAGAGTCCAACAGCTGTTAAGAAACTGTTGTACATTACAACTCCCCTCAATCTCAGCTGAGGGAAATTTTATAACAAGTCCTGGCTGTGTAACACCCTCCCAAGGCAGACAGGGCCCTGTGGAGATGGCACTGGGGATGCTAGTGTGACCCGTATCCTGGCAAACTGCAAACTGGGAATGTGCTGGGATCCAGCTGGGATCATCTCCCTACTGTTCACCCACAGCATCACTCACCAGGCACTTGGCAATTCCTGTTCTTCTCTATCAGGCACAAGCAAAGCAATGTCTGTCTGTCAAAAGTAAAGTACTCCTGTATCAAAGGTGAAAAAAAAAATGGTCAGAGCTTTAGAATAAATTAGATGTTATTTTCTAGACACTACTGGGTCAATATGAGTTATTTCAATGAAGAAACATAAGTTGGAATGTTTTGAAACCTTAATAACCCATTGCTCAGCTGTTGCTGCCTTTTTTTTTTCTTTTTTTTTTTTAAGTCTGATTGCTATCATAACAGCAAGTTTCATTGTATTTTACTTTTTTTTTCTCAAAGCTTTGCAAAAATTCTAATGCAAGCTCTTCCCTCAGTTCAGCAGTTATCTTCTTTAAAAATGAATCAGTCTTTGATTTATTTAATATTAATCTAAACCTGTGTTGTAGCCAGAAATTGTGTAAACCTTCAATGGATTTATTCATAATATATGCTCAGACACATTTCCCCATCACTTCAGACTAAATATTAATTTTTTAAATAATATCAAGTTATAAAATGTTTGAAAACCAAACATAAGGAAAGCACTAAAAAGGATTTGTTAGGACAGCAGTATGCTAAATAAATAAAGAACAAAGTGCGGTGGTTTTTCCCTGGGAGGCTGCTACGGGCAGGCTGCTTACCCCAGACCAACTGCAGTAGTTCTTGTGGGCTCCTCAGATCTGCCAGCTGTAAGCGTGGGTGAGGCTTTGGAGTGAAGAGCGGGCTTCTGCCGTGGGTTTGAAAGGTGTTTATTGTTGCAGCTCCACCTGCAAAAGGCAAGGCTCAGCCTGTCCTTCTCCCTTATGTACCCCAGGACACAGCCTGCGGCCACAGGAGAATTCAGGCCAATGGATGGGAAGGGGTTGGGTGTTCCAGAGTGGGACACTGAGCAGGACAATTGAAGAGGGCAGGAGCTTGAGCACCTGGCCAAATGGGAGATGATTTCTCTTCAAGTTTCCAGGGTGATTGACAAGGGACTCCCCTCTGGGAGATACCAAGGGGATCAGGGGGTGGGTGAAGGGATTTGGGAAGGGACATACCAACATGATATAAATAAAATGCATATAAAACTTTGAAAGGCTTAATCATGCATTGCAACAACAAAGTGTGTGAGAGAAGAATTATGTGCCACAGTGTCAGCTGGAAGAAAGAAAAACTAATTCAGTGCTGGCATAAGTGGAGAACAAGAACTGATGATATACGCAACAACAAATATGAGAACACAGCTAGTTTTCACCAGAAGAAAGCTGGCAGGTTCTGCAGTGATTAGAGGGGCTCATGAGAGGAGACTGCCTCTGTTACTGTTGTGATCACAGAGTAAACTAAAACAACCAGCCCAAAAGTGAATATTTCATTTTCTTTCTTGCTTGCCAAATCAGTTTTCCATTCTTTTGAGCTGAATCAAATAATTATGTTATCAGATAAGTACCACGGAGAGGGTAAGGTGCGGTTGTCAGGTAGGAGAGAAGGAAACAAGAATGCCTACCAGTGGAGAAAAGATGTTAATTTAGCCAAGTCATCTTTGGAAATACATCCTCAGAGATTTGCCTGCAAAACCTCCTCACAGAAGAGGCGAGTATCTTCTGACATGCTCAACCAGCGATGGGCAGGATTTGCACAAACATTTGTGGGTTTGAATGGTAAAAGTTGCCAAATTTAAAATCCTGTAGTTCTTTTCTTTGATAGTGGAAAAACAGTTTTCTGAACACAACCTGTGACAGAAAAATAGACAGCTGTCACAATTTACGACACGAAAGAATGACATGCACCTGGTCAGGTTGAAGTGAGGCAAAGAAGGAAGGGCAGTTCATTATGATTTGGGGTTTTTAAAAGATTTGGAATTTGGTCAAGGATTGGTAGATGAGAGAAACACCTCTCTGACCCCAGCAGTCAATTCAGCAGTCCATAACAGAGAGGTATGAAAACAATCTACTTTTGTTTATGTTTATGTTACCTTTGTGAGTATACTTGTATACTAGAAGTATGTAAACAAGACCATCTGAAGGCTAAAAATCAGGGCAACAGACAGCTAGCTACTGTACAGTTTTCTATTAACATTCTTACCCTTTTAGTGGAACACAAACATCTGTATTGTGTATTTGCTGCCAAAGACTGCCACAATAAAAATCAACCTCTGTGAAATTTAAAGATTTCATAAACATTAGCATGTATTTTATTCATTATCATAGTACTCAATAGGAGCTGGGTAAATTGATTCAGAATAATTTAATAACAGGTTCACACATGAAACCAGAAACCTGTGTGTTAGCTGGATGTATGCTCTGATCTCTAAGGAAGCATCTTCTGTTTTCAGTCTTTACAAACTCCAGGGCTCTTCCTGGCCCAGCTTTACTACTTGAGGCATTCTCAGAATAGTCTGAGTGAGTAAGTAACACAGTTTGTGTTTAACATAAGAAAATCCCTCTAATCCAAAAATGTCTTTGACTAGAGCACAGATCTGGGTGAGAGATGTAAAAGGGCTTGTACAGACTGCTGTGAGCAGAGGTCAAGATGCTAGAGGAAAAAAGAGAAAACCCTCACAAAGCCTGAAAAGGGGGAAAGCTTTGAGGCAAGGAGAATTTGAGAGCTGAAGAGAAGATTATTTTTGTCTATCATTTCAGGATGCACTTAAAATCTTTTGTAGAACAAGAATAAACTATTTATTTGTTTTTCTGATTTTAGACCATTATTTTCCAATGCTATATTTCTATATCGGTTGTTATGTGACGGTAGTTATTTCATTTGAATGAGACAACCCTTCATATATATCTTAGTTTCCTTGCTGTAAATTTTTAAGTGTTGAAATAGAATTTAAAGGGACCCTATTCCCAATTTGATTACTTAAAAGCATGAGGCAACCTCTACTGAAATAATTTATATTTTTACAAACCTTTTTGTAAAAGCCTTTTTAGAAGGTAGCCATTTTTAAACACTTTATAAGTTTAAAAGCTTGCAAATCCTGTACTTGAGCTTCTTTTTCCTAAGCTTTTTAAGCAGATGAAGTTTGTCTTTCTTTGTTAATTTTTGTCACAATCTGTAAACTTGGTAATTTCTTAAGAGCTGTACAGTTGCATTAACACCTTCAAATACTCCACAAAATGAGAATCTTACTAAGAACTAAGAAATGCAGAAATGTATGTGTTCATAGTAGAAAATTATGCAGCTATTGAGAACATTTGGCTTTATATTTTGCAATGTTGTTCCTCTTCCCTAGTTCATTCTTTTCCCCTGAGTGCCTTAATCTGCTTGAAATAGCGTAAGTAAAAAAACCTGCCATGTATGTTACTGAATTTCATTTCCTAATAAGCCAACAAAACAATTGATCCTGGATATGTCTCTGCCTAAAATGAGGGATGATCTTTCTGAGTTGTTCATCTAGACTCCAGAGTACACACTTTTGTATGTGACTGATATGTTTTTCCATTTCTTCTTGAGAAAACAATCCATAGGCCTTCACCAGGAGTGTCCTCACTGGGGTCTCCAGATTGTTTTTACCTGAATTTTAGCTGTAATACATTGTAGTCCTCAGAAAAGCTCTTTGATTTTTCTAAAACTTTTCCCTAAAAATAATGTGGATGACAGTTGGACTTTGGAGGCAGAGTAAAAATTTTTTGCAAAATAGAAAGTATTTTAGCCAAAATGTGTACAAGCCTACAAGAAAAGATGTTAAACAAGTGAGTCCTATATGCAAACCATCTTACCCATGCTTGCTGTTTTAACCCATTTTTTTAAGGCAAACACACACTGGTATTTATGCCCTTGAATATTTTGCAAGCCAAGTGAAGAATCCCTTCCTGTATGTTCACTGCTTGATCTTGCAGAATCACCCTGATCAAAGCAATGCCATGTCAGATCAGATCTAGAGTCAGGAAATGCACATTAACTCAAGAATTACATCTGAACTAATAATCCCCAAGTCTCAGCAGCACTCCAGAACTGTAACATCTCTGCACCATATCTGGACCTAACCTAGATTACACCTGACAGCTCAGTGCTTCTGCTTTATTTTGCCATGTATACTTTTCAGGGCAGGATTAGGATGCACAAAGTCCACATCCCACACATGTCTACACTGACATAAAGCTGTCAGTTTCTCTATGTTTCACAAGTCTTCCTCTATTTTAGGTTAGAGGACAGTTTCTGTTCAATTAAGCTTAATATCTTCTTTTTTTCCCATCCAGTGCCTATATATCTCCTTTAATGACCACCTGATTAGAAAATAACCCATCAAAATAAATATGCATGCAGAAGCAGGAATCATGTTCATTAAACTAAAATTGATGCTCTCCTCACTGTCATCCCTCAGTCCCCATTTTCATTCTGATGCCTTCCCATTGATTAAATTAATTCACATTTGTGGTAAAGACCTAACAGCTTTTAGAGACCCAGAGGCATTTCTTTTTTTCCTGTTTTTTTCCACCTTTCTCACTGAGGGAAGCCGATGCAGATGTCAGCCATGACAGAAACTGTCACAGAGCACCATGTAACAGAATGTGTCACTCATTGGAAAAACAGCATCATGCTGGCCTCCTAAGGCAGCAGTATTGCTTGTGAGTGCTGGTACATGCAGACTTGCCAGTTGTGGTTGTACAGGACAGGCAATCCTTAGCAAGCTGCATCTCAGCTGCATTTGGTGAGTTCTCCATTTCTCTACTATGGAGAAATGCACCGCTGAGCTTATATTTTACTATTTGTACTGCTGGAAGCAGCACTTTACAGTATATGGTTTTCTTCTGGCACATCCATTTCATACTGCAAAATTTTATTTCTCACAGACCACTACAAGATACAAAGCATTCATTTCAGATGCCGAAGTAGTTTAATAACATTGATCAAAGTGTTTTCAGTTAAGCTTTGGCAGCAAATTAACTCAGGGACAAGTTTCCTTTAGAAAACTGTTGGCGTTGAATTTTATACTAAGCAGCATGACTCTGAAATCAACATGTGGGAAATATTTCTGATATCTGACACAGCTTCCTAGAGCTGCAAAGACTTTGAGGTGGCAAAGTGTTCCTCAATACATTAGTATCGCAACATTGTGATTACATGCCTTCAAAAATTTAATGCAACATAGAGATGTGACAGCATTCATCATCTTTCTTTTTCTCTCCCCACTTGGAGCTACCTGTAACCTCATACTGGTTGCAGTTGGAAGTCTAGGTGCTGTATGACCCTGTTTGTTTGGTCAGAATGGTTTTTTACACCTCACACATTTCTATAACTTATGTGAAAAGCTTTTGCAGAATGTGGTATACCTTATTTTGCTGCACCACTGTAGTTTAGTTGTGATCCAGAGAATATAGCCCATTTTCTTAGGGATTATGTATCTATCTATCTGATAAGTGTAGCCTGCAAGCTCAAATTGTGTTCATAATGAATAGTCCTGCTAGAGAAAAATAGATGAAATTATGCCCTAAGTTACACAAAAACCTATCAGTTTATCTCTGCTGTCCTCAGTGTTACTCCAAGTATAATTTAGGATAATTTGGGGCATGCTCCTTTGTACAATTCAATATCTCTGTATGATTCTCAAGTCACTGTTTACAAATGTTCATTATATTAAAATATACTTCAGATAAAGGAAAATTACCATATAAATAACTTACAGTCCTCATCTACATTCCTATTTCCTACCCCTCTAAGCTTTTTCTTGTGACATTTTTATACAAGAGATCATACAAAAACGTAAATATATTTATTATTACTTTCATGGAACTGATTTTATGAAACTTGGCTAAAATAATAGAAATAGGTAATGAAATGGGCTAGTAAGGACACCTTAACTGAAGTGAATTCCTTTCTGTCTGAGCACTGCAATGATTGATATGGAAGCTTAAGCAGTGTACAATAGTATCACATAATTTTAACAGTTGTTTTGTTCCCTTAGGAGACAAAAGAATTTGACTAGCATGTCAGTATTTTCTCTGCTTACTCTTAATGGCTAAACTGTAGTGACATCAGTGAATAAAAAGAAGCTAATGTAATTAACAAAAAATGTGGCATAGATTGATTTGAATTGACAATAACATACTGGTATTTGTTCAGTTTAATTTCCACTGGGATGCTACAACTAACCACAGTCACATTGCAAACTTCAAAATTTGGGATGCCTGCCTTTTTAATCCTTAATCCCATCTCCTTCCCTACCTGCCTATCAAGGTGGCTGCAGCACACCCCCTCTGTCTCTATGGAGCTTGGAAACCTCACTCCTTGAGCCCTTTGTTTTAAGTCAGAAGTGGCTGGCTATGGTCAAGAGTTCCATGGAAGCAGACGGCACAATTCCATAGGCCTTGTTTCCTCAGGGAACTATGCGGGCAACTAAGAGAAGAACATGAAATTATTTTAAAATAAAATAACCTGTGGAATCTTAAAATCCATATGTGTCAGCTGATTCAGTGAAGATGAACTTTAAGCAAAAGGTGAGGAATTTGAACAGTATGAGTGTTTTTCTCCCAAGGTTTCAATAAAAACCTAAAACTTATATTTATCCAAGCCTGCACAGATTAGCATGTCAGACCCAGACCAGTTCTTTTTAATATTACTGCTAATTAATTTTTAAACTGTGGTGGTTTACACAGAGATGTAACAGATAGCTTGGATTTTATCTGAGCTGGCATGGCTGGCTGCTACACTGAAAACAACCCAAAATCTGAAATAAACACATCTGGATTAAAAAGATCAAACACAAAGTAAAATAATCTGAACTAATGCCTGTTCTGCTTGGTTTGCTGAAAAGCATAAAAATTCTGGGAATGAAGGACCTTTGGTTATAAAGTCAGGATCAGCTACCAGATTCACTGTGACAGCATCTGGATGTCAAGGTTTTCTTTCTATGCCCTCTCCTTTACTGTGACATATCCCATGTATCCCTCCTGGTATCTATCATATAATCTAGTATATAAGGAGAGTTATTCTGAGCTCTCAATAGGATGAATAACATAATTTAATTGATTTACAACAATGTGCTTAGTGCTAAATCACAGCAGATGCAACTACATTACTTTTACTTCATCCTTATTAAACATTTCACTCCACGGTCATACGTTTTAAGGTCTATTAAGACATAGAATCATCTCAAAAGCAATATTCTTCACTGAAATACACTTATACACAAATAAGGAAGAAACACCATCCTCTTTCTAGCCCTTAACATTATTTTAAAACCCATAGAGTCATTAATTTTCACTCTCTAGTTTAATAGAAAGAACTGAAACAGGTAACTTCCAATATTTTGGTTCTATTTCCTTGTAAATGGATGAAGTCATACTTCATTCTGGCCTGGAAACACCAGAATATTGTGGAAAACTGAATTTTGGTGCCGTTTTCCAACTCCTTGCTACAAGGAACAATTGCAGATACTCGAACTTTGGGATAACACTACTCCAGGGCACAGGGTGACCACATAGAATCCAAAAAAAAAGAAAAAGACTGTTACACTGAAAATGTTCCATGAGTAGTTCTCAGCTGCAGTCATATTGAATATTGCCAGCTAAGCTCTTGCACATTGACAGTAAAAATAAAAAGCCAAACCACGTGCAGAACTAAAATTGGGGTACTAGAATTTCTTGCTCTCAAGAATAATAGTTGATGCTATATCTGGGTAAACTTTGGTTACAGGATGAAAAGTCAATGAGAATGCTTTCCAAAGCATACTCATAATCTGACCAAAATGTTGTGTATTAGGGCTGAAATGTTTATCCTTTTCAGCAAGTTTCATGGCTATTCCACAGTGAATCAGGTGATTTATTTCTTTAAGCATTTCATCAAAAACCTCTTCTGAACTTTCTGCACTCAGTGAGGAAAGGAGCACTTTACACATTTTAATCTTGGTGAAATAGACCCTTTCATGAAGAACACACCAAAATGGATCTGCTTAACCTAAGAACTGTACTTAAGAAAATAAAAATTCTGCTGATGTATAAATGACAGTGATGAACTGCAAAGCATTTTGTTTGACAGTTCATATACCAAAAGGTGTGATGCTATTCACACCTTCAAAATGACTACGCAATTTTTAGCATGAAAAAGGCATATTAAGCAAGTTTGCTATGTGGTTTAAACTATCTTAAGAGGCAGCTCAGCAGCTGAAATCCAGGAAGCATACCAGCATCTTTAAATGGGATAACATTGCACAGACCACCAGAAAATACTCGGTGGATCACATGTTTGAGATGCTGCTTGAGAAACAGTAAACTGTCTGAAACAAGACTGAAACACAAGACTTCTATGCTGTCACACCACAGCAACTGGCTCGTGTCTCTTTTCTTCTTACACTTGTAAAACAAAGCATCTTGGCTGCACACTGAGATGACAAGGTTTTATTATGACTCTATGGTAAACTCACTGCAAAATCTCCAATACGTTATGCTTTTGTTTTCATTCTCTGTAGAGAGAAACTATGTTACAGTTCTATTAATAATCTGCTAGTGAAATTAAGGGCTCAAAGCCAACAAAAAGGTAACCAGTGTTATTACATCAAAAGATTGATGTAAGAACATAATGGGGCTTTAGCATGAAACAAACACTTTTTAATAAAAGGATGATGATTTCCTAGGTTTGTGCAGTAGCATATTTCAAAAATAATGCAACTGCATTTAAAGTAAGCTCAGTATTAATGTCAATGTCAGATTCTTTTAAAACACTCTTTAAAAAAAAAAGAAAACAAAATGAAAATCACTTTTTAAACAGTCTGTAAGGCATGCATTTGACTGAGACAAGAGGTGCATGAGCCTTTCAGAGCTCTCCGTAAATAGCTATTTGTGATGTACAGAGTGTACATATCCTCATCTGACTAAGTAATTTCTTACCTACTTTATTCAGTATAGGAGTAAGATATTTAGTATCCACTGTCATCAAAATATCACTGACATCCAGGTCAATGAAAAAATTTTGGTTAAAGGGTTTTTTTTCTGTAGTGTAAAAGAAAAACACCTGAAATTTATCGTGTTGAGAATTGTTGAAGTCCCTTGTAATAATTCAGCAAAATAGGATATGCATGCCTTTAATGACCAAAATGGTGCATTATTTGGGGGTCTAGTGGACTCCTGCTTTGAAATCTCTTAATGACTGTGGAATCTCACTGATACAAAAAAGTACAGGTTCTTTTCTCTCACATTTAATCTATATATGGCTTTTTAGCTGTTCCTTACTGACAGAATATATCAGTTTTTTTAAAAAAGGTAAAATTGGAGTGATTTTGAAAATCTTCCAGAGACAAAAAAAGTGACAAGAAAGCCAATACTCCTTCAGGAACAGACAGACAAGAACCTATTTTTATATAGGTTCATTAAATTCCCATCCTGACTGAAATGCCCATGTGTCATAGGTGTGCTACGTGTTGCGACTTTGCACCTAGTATGTAGCTGCTATCTTGATGAATGTGAGCAAAATGCATTCTTGATTAAACTTCAGCAATAACCCAGGACTCAAATTTTATTACTTGGGAAACACCTTTTACTCAAGAGAACCTGGAAAATTAAAAGGCTCTTTTTTACAAAGGAGTGATTAGATAGAATTAAAAGGAATGGAGGAAAAGAATTATTTTCTTGGTGGGTAATTTCTAAATAGGTAAATTTGTAAATGTATAAAAAAGTCTGAATTCCCCCAAGAGACTAGATTTGTAAAATAACTGATAGCAACTGTTATGGACTTTGCATTTGTCAAAATATACACCAGAAAAGTGTCATGCTTGGTATTTTAGTCCAATTCCAATATGACTTAATGAAATTAATCTTCATAAAGTTAGTCTCCAAGTATTTTCATATGACAAGAACTTATTTTAATGGTAGACCCACAAGCTCTAGAATGGTAAGAATTTCTTCCTACTTACATAAAGGATCTGATTCTCAGGAGTACAGCCTTCCGTCAATTTTAAACTGCTACCCATAAACCCAAATGTATATCCTTTCTTGGACGTAATACATATAGAGTAATGAACTACTTAGTGCTGCTGTACTGCTGAAAGGTTTTTGTGTGCCTTTGGAACCCCTGATGTTAAATTACTTTTACAGACATGATAAAGTATTGAACACTTTTTAAAGAATAAAGTAAGATTAAATAGTATAAATACAACTGAGATAAAGCCAGAGGATTTTTCTTTGACCCAGTATTTCCTTATTCTCCCTTTATTTTTAGGTACTCAAGATCCATAGTTTATCTTACTTAAGTTTCTATAATTAAGATGGATGGAGCCAGTACTTTCTGAATGCCATCTCCTCTGTTGCAGGACTGTTTAAAATACTGTTGGTTTTTTCTTTTTCTTGTGGCTGGTAGTTTGTGTTTTGGTTTGGGATTTGTTTGTCTCGGGGCTTTGTGTGGTTGTTTTTGGTTTTGTTTGTTTGTTTTTTGTTTGTTTGTTTTAAATTTTTGTTTGGTTTGGGGTTTTTTTCCCTCTGTTTGGTGGGGTTTCTTTTGGTTTCTCTGCAGGTTGAGAAAGCAGTAGTGATCAGTCTTACTGTCATGAAATAATAGTGATGCTGATTGTTATTCCTCTGATAATCCACTCTCAACCTCCCATGTAAAAATGCAGCTTTAGAGTTCTATTACAATAGCAAATCAGAAGAAAAAAATAAAATCTAACACCTAGCTTTCACTGTAGGAAAGCTAGATATGAGAAAGTAAATAGTAATGAATTATTTCCAAACAATAATATCACAACCATATTAAAAGATAAAATTTAATACAGTTTGCTTTAAATACGTATGTAGCCCTGCTGAGAAGTCTGGTTCCTACATGGTACATGCAGTGTGAGAACAGAAATCTATACTTAGGCCAAATATCAAAATAAATTGAGTAAAAACTATTGACACAGGAAAAGAACTCAAACCTGTAAATAAACACTGGGGTCTCAAAGAGCTTTTCAACTAGAAATAAATGTGGTGATGCTATCAGGGTGTTTTTTTTTAATCTGGTGGAACTGAGATTCAAGAAAAGTTCTATTTGTTCAAACAGGCTTGTCTTCGCCATCTGCCTTTTAATTAGCATCCTAATTGAAATTTATTAATTTAATTTCTTTTCCCACTTGTCCATCCGTCAGTGCTGGCAAAGACAGTCTTCCTATTCTGTTTCTGGGTGCTGTTACTGCTCTTCCATTTAGTTTCTTGCATATGCATTCCTGTGTGCATTGAGTCAAAGCCCTTCCATCCAGACTATTTGAAGCCAAGCACTTTTTAATTTTTGGCTTCATTTTATCCTGCATTTATCCATTAAGACATATATTATTTCTCAGAGTCAACCAGAGAGTTTTCTCTCTATGTCTACAGAAGACCCTAGTTACTATAGATGTCATTTTCAATAATGTCCTTATATTTATCTTTCTGAAATACTGTTAAATAATTTGCCTTTGCCTAGAGCTTAGTTTCTCCCAAATGATTTATGGGTTTCTCTGAGGTTCCTGGATTCCAGCAGTATATAAGACATAAGAAAATATGCTCTGGAAAAAGAGGATGTGGACTTTGAGTCACAGGAACTCTTTTTATACAGGATATGCGGAGGAGGAGGCCTATTTGTGTATTTGAACTTTTATTAGCCTCTGAATAGTTACTAAAGGTGTTATTAAAAGTATGTCCTTTTTGTATGCATAATTGCTAGCTAACAGAAAGTTGCACTTTTTGGATAGACTTTTTTGCCTGCCAGTGCATGAAACTAATCTTTAGCAAGACATTCAGTCTTCCATTGCAATAATTATGTTAGAATTACCTTTAATTGTCAAGGGCAAATTTCCCTTCCCTTCCCTTCCCTTCCCTTCCCTTCCCTTCCCTTTCCT